>JACTAT010000043.1:1796892-1822607 GCA_014526335.1 Chrysaora quinquecirrha | reverse complement strand
AGCATAATGGAATAAATGACTCTTTAATCGAGGTACGATCAAACTTCTGGATTATCAAGGGTCGTCAGTACGTGGAAAAACTAATTCGACCGTGTAATATTTGCAAACGAATACAAGGACAGTCATATTCTTCTCCGAACCGAGCTGATCTACCTGCATTTCGTGTCTCCGAAGAACACGCCTTCTCTTCTGTTGGAGTTGACTTCGCTGGCCACATTTACATAAAATCCAGCTCTGTTCATCCTGAAAAGGTATACATTGCCTTGTACACCTGTGCAACTATCCGAGCGGTACATTCGGAGCTGATTGAGGATTTAACTTCCAAATCGTTTATTTGTGTTTTCAGCGATTCTGTAGTTGTCGAGGGTTACCGAAAATAATCGTCTCCGACAACGCAAAAACCTTCAAAAGAGAGAACTGTCTTAAAGAAATGCATCGCAACGTGAGAACTGCCTTAAAGAAATGCATCGGCAACGCCAGATTATCACATGATTAAATACAGTGATAATTCGTACTGAAGCAGTGATTAAATCGCATCCACTTACCTATCTATATGCAGAGGAATTAGAGGAGCCTTTGGCTCAATAGCGTCTAATTTATGGCAGAACAATACAGAATCCACCTGAATTATGTACTGACAATTAGAAAGACCAAGATTACTCTATTAACTCGGACAGATCGCGGCCACGTAAACTGTACATGTCTAAGATTTTTCAACACTTTTGGTCTCGATGGAAAAATTATTATCTTGTGAATCTACGTGAACGTCATAGAACGTTCGTAAAGAAGAATAATGAACCTATAGTGAATCTTAACGATATTATGACCATCGAAAATGAGAATAAGAAAACAGAGTTTTCTGAAGGCAAGGAAGAGTTTTAAAAATTCTTACGACGTGTGACGATGGTGTGATCAGAGGAGCAGAGCTTCAACTTGCAAATGGCTTGAAAATTCAACGTCCACTAAAAATATACCCACTGGAAGTTAGTAATGAGCATGAAGAAGACGTCAGCGTTGTATCAAATTGTTAGGAATATGCAGTTAACCGTTAGTTACATTGTGTCCCTGTGTCTAGATTACGTAATTAACCGTTAGTTACATTGTGTCCCTTTATGTAGATTACGTATTTGTTCTAGAAACTTCTTCGTTCTAAAAATAAGAAGTTTTGTGTGCGTGCGTAAAAGTTCAGTTGTCGTCGTAGCAGTTTGAGTAAACATCGTTGTGTCGTTGAGTAAAATCTTTAAAATAAACTCTGCTAAAATTAATTATCAACACAAATGAAATCGAAGTAGAAAGGCGATCTTGCCGTAGGGCAAAGACAATCGCGAATGAACGCATAGATTTAATCAGTAGAATTGACCAGCAAGAAAGCTAGAAGTTATGTATTTAATTGCTGGTCAAGAGGGGATTGAAGAGGAATTCTCTACACACTGTTACTTTTTCTTTGTTTTTAACTACACCTTTGATATCAATTATAATTTCTTTTTCATCTATTGTCGTAAAAATACATTAATTAACTTAATTTTCTATATAAAATTAACCGTTGTAGAAACTTGTAGTTAGGGGCCTTAGCACAGTGATACTTCAATAAGTGATAATATCATGAAACTTGGTGTAGGTTACCCTGATGGCAAGTAGATGATCACGTGCCTGCTTACGTCAGCAAAGTTTTGGCGCAAACTAAGTTGTTAAGAAGTGATTGCTTTTATATACCATTCGAAAAGAAATTTCATGCTGATCAAAGTTTTTAATAGAACTGTGGTAAAAAATGGGCCATTTTGCAGGTACAGGTGGTCAAAGGTAATTGATGACGCCATTGATTATGACAAGAAGTTAGAAATTTCCACGTTAACTTAAGCAAACAGACCAATTTATAGGTATTTAATATCTATTTAAAAGTCATTTGCCACTGTCTTCATTGCATCCTCCACCACACATGTGTAAAGAACGCTAGGCGCAGTTCAGCAGAAAGAGACGAAGGATAATAAAACATGTACGTCTGTTACAGTACTCTGATAATTAACAACTGAAGTATTCTAAGACAATTCAAAGTACATAAGGTATTACAAATCATCCTCAAGTCACGAGACAGTTCAAGGGTCATGCAAGCACATGATACCTATACCTGAACATTACATCATACAAATAATCACAAGACAGATTACAGCAATGATAACAATCATAATAATATTTTGTTAGAATTCAATGTAAAGCTCAATCATTACACCACCTCCCCCCTTAGACTGCCACCCATTCAGTGAGTCACATATTCTCCAAATCTCAAAGGGGGCCTAATGGTCTGCCTTAAATGGGCTGGGCGATTCAAGCGCAACTGATCTACATGCTGTTGGCCCCCAGCAACTTGACCACCTGAGTTTTCCAAAACCAGGCTCAAATCTCCCGTTTCGCGGACAGGACAAAAGGGCTCTCCTAGGTCAAAAGGAACAGCGCAAGGTTTAACATTGTTATGGTGGACAACAAGTTGTTTCCCTTCCCTAGACTGAAGTTTGTAGTTGACCCCTTGACAAGCAATTACCTTATAGGGACCAATCCACCTCATCCCAAACTTCCATGCCTTGGGACGGCGAAGCCAGACTGTCTGGCCAACAGGGAGTGGGGTCCAATTACTAGGAGACAAGCCTTGACATTTCTGTGTTTGTCTAGCCTGGACTAGATTTTTCTGAGCACTTTCATTTATGCTTGCAAGATGTTTTCTAATAGACTCACTATACTCAGACTGACTACGAGGATTCTTTAAAGGCACTCCCAAATCTATTTCTAAGGGTGTCCGAGCGATGCGACCAAAGACCATTTCATATGGACTAAACCCTGTAGATTCATGAGAGCTAGTGTTGTAGGCATACACCGCTAAGTCAACCCACAAGTCCCAGTCATCCTTATGGGAGGAAACAAAGGCTGCTAACATGTCCTGCAATGTCCGATTCTGCCTTTCAACCAGCCCATCACATTGTGGATGGTAGGCAGTAGTACGGGATTTGCGGATACCCATGAGACTACACACCTCATGCATCAAATTACTTTCAAAATTACGGCCTTGATCCGAATGCAAGACAGTGGGAGGGCCAAACCGACTGAATATTTTGGACACCAATATCTCTGCAACTGTTTGAGCTTTTTGGTCTCTAGTTGGGAAAACCTCACACCATTTGGTAAAGTGATCCATGACCACAAGTAAGTGTTTATTTCCACGGCTAGTTTCAGGCATTGGGCCCATATAATCCATGGCCCAAAAGACAAAGGGCTCATTGACTTCAATGGATTGCAAGGGTGCTTGCTTGTGATGTGGGGCTAGTTTGCTTTGGGCACACACTGTACATGTTTTTACAAATTCTGTGATGTGAAGTGCCATTTTCGGCCAATAAAACCGCTCCCGAGCACGCTTGAGGGTCCGTTTGATGCCTAAGTGACCTGAAAATGGGCTACAATGAATGCCCTTCAAAACAGATGTGATAAGCTCATTAGGAATGACAAAGGCATAATTAGAGATAGAGGTACCTAGCCGTTTAACTAACATCCCATTATGGAGGAACAGATCTTCCCAGATATACCAGAAAGTTTTTAGGAGTGGGTCTTTTTCCCAGGCAAAGAATGGTGGTTTGGGAAGGTCTAAAGACTTCATTTCAATTATCTTGCTGATGGTGTTGTCATTAACCTGGGCTGTATAAAGATTGGTGCCTGGAAGCATGGTAGTGGCACAGCTCACAAGGGGCTCAGAGGGTAAACGGGATAGTGCATCAGCATTACCATTGGCTGTCCCTGCCCTGTGTTTGACATCAAAAGAATATTCTTGCAGCTGCATGACCCATCGGGCAAGCCGCCCTTTAGGCTCTACAGAATGAAGC
Source organism: Chrysaora quinquecirrha (assembly GCA_014526335.1). Classification (NCBI taxonomy): domain Eukaryota; kingdom Metazoa; phylum Cnidaria; class Scyphozoa; order Semaeostomeae; family Pelagiidae; genus Chrysaora; species Chrysaora quinquecirrha. The sequence continues at coordinate 1,818,744 of JACTAT010000043.1, read as the reverse complement.
CATCGCAGTGCACTATGATCGGTAACTAAAGTAAAGTCCTTTCCTAACAAATAGACTCGAAAATGGTCAGTGGCGAAAACAACTGCCAAAGCTTCTTTTTCAGTGGCAGAATAACCTTTTTCACGGTCTGTCAAAGGGCGACTAGCATACGAGATAACATGTTCATCGCCATGATGATCAAGCTGCGTAAGAACAGCACCCAAGCCTAAATCGGAGGCATCTGTCTGTAAAATAAATTTCTTATCAAATTGTGGGTAGGCCAGAACAGGGCATTGCACAGGAGATGTTTAAGCTTAAGAAATGCCTCATGTTGATCAGGTCCCCAAAAGAACTTTTGCCTTTCTTAGTTAGGTGAACTAGGGGGCAGCTAAAGAGGCAAACTTAGGGATAAATTTCCGATAATAACCAACAAGTCCGAGGAAGGATCTGACCTGATCAATACTTTTGGGGTCGGAGAGGGCAGCAACAGCCTTGAGTTTGTCTGTATCAGTGTGAATGCCCTTGTCAGAAACAACATGGCCCAAGTACTTGACGCTTTTTGCACCAAAAACACACTTAGATGCCTTCACACGCAGATTATGCTGTCTAAATCGTTCGAGGACAAGGTTCAGGCGGTCACATTGTTGTTTAAGTGAAGTGGCGGGAATGATGACATCATCAAAATAACAAAGGCACGTTTCGTAGGTCAAACCAGACAGGACTATTTCAATGGCTCTTTGAAAAGTTGCACACCCATTAGAGACCCCAAAAGGCATACGTAGAAATTCCCATAGGCCATCTGGGGTAGTGAAAGCAGTCTTTTCCCTGTCTTGGGGGTCCATGCTTATTTGCCAATAGCCAGACCTAAGGTCTAGTGTACTAAATAAGGAAGCCCCTTGAAGTGCATCTAGTAAATCATCCACCCTAGGCAAGGGATGAGCATCCTTTTGAGTAACCCCATTCAGTTTGCGATAATCAACGCAAAAACGGAAAAGGAGCCATCCTTTTTCTTGACCAAGACGATAGGGGAGGCCCAAGCAGAATTGCTAGGCTGGATAACTCCTTGCTTTAGCATGTCAGAGACCTGGGTTCGAGTTTCTTCTCTATAAGCATATGGCAGGCGTCTTGGGTATTGGCGTATAGGTGAAGCATTTCCAGTTTCTATCTTATGAGTGATAACGTCAGTATGGCCCAAGGTCTTATCAAAAACATCGCTGTAAGCAAGCAAGGTATCTAGCAAGGCTTCACGTTCATGTTGGAGTAAAGATGGGCTGAGAGCATTTTCTAGATCTTGCCGAATCTCCTCATAATTAGAAGTTTCAGTGGTGACACCATTGACACAGCATGAGTTATCTACAGGAGTAACTGGGGACTCTACGAGGGGGCAAAAAGTACTAATGGTCTGACCTGCTTGTAGCTCAATGTCAAAACTTGCGGTATTCATTAAACGAACTGGAACGTGCCTGTCAACTGCCTGACTAACTGAATAAGCAGCAAGGATACTATTAGACATTTCACTATCTTGAACTGGCGTGACCATTCCTAACAGATCTTTACAGCTCTTGGGCAACTGTGCCTGCACTAAAACTTCAGTACGACCAGGAATGCGGACGCTTGTCGACAACGTAATTGGAACAGGGCCCCGGGAAGAGGACTGGACCAGTAAACAGGTGTGCTCTGTGGAGGAACAGTCATGCTCAGGGGGGTGGGAGTGAGAGGGGCCATCTACCTTGGGACTCTCAGGTGTAAGGAAGGTAGACCCATGCAACCCAGAAAGAAAATAACAACCATCCCCTTTATAAGAAAGACTTAAATTATTAGCAGTTAAGAAGTCCCATCCAAGAACGCATTGTAATGGCTGTAACAAGTCGGATACTAGAAATGTGCCTTGGTATGAGAAAGAATCACTCCTAGGAAAAGACAGAGAAGCTTGCACTGTTCCTTTTACCTGAAGTGGCTGACCAGTGATGCTGAGGCACCGCTGATGAGACACTTGTAAGTCTTGTTTGGGCCTAAGCTGGTGAAAAATCTCTTGGGTTATAAAAGATTTCATTGAGCCTGTGTCAATTAACGCGTGGACATTAACCCCACCCAAGGAGCAAGAAACAAGAGGCTGGTTGTTGGGAACACAACAACATGCAGAGGGTTCGTAAATAGAAAAAACACGGGGGTGACCTTCAACCCAGCCCTTCATTGAGGCACCCCGTTGAAGTTTAAAGAATATGGCTGACTCACGTGGCTCTGCTGGTTGCCGCTAGGCCTACTACTATTACTGTTAAAATTATTTGCACACTGATGTGTGGTATGACCCCATCCAAAACATAGTTGACATTGACTGTCCCAGGGACAATTTCTAACAATGTGTCCCAGCATATTGCAATTGAAACAACGCAAACCTTGATTCCTGGAGCGGCTGTTTAGTCCTTGCCTTGGAGACCATCCATTTCGATTGGATCTTCCTCGTGACTGATTGAAGTGGCTGTTGTTCGATGGTTGATGTGCCTGCGGAGAGTTCCCAGCTGAAGACGATAAGGAGGCGCGCAAATCCTTGTGGTCAGACGTCAGAGTGGCCACAGCGGCTGTCAATTGTGCTATAGAAGCGGCCAGAGGGTCTTCTCGAGGGGGCTCTACGGGCGTGGATCGAACAGCTTGGATGAAAGTGCGTGACTCACTTCCTTGTTGATGGACAGCGCGGAATCGCTGCACAAAGGACGTCATTTCTGGTAAAGACGGCGTTGGGTTGTTTTCCAGCAATTTAAGGCGAATTTCAGGGGGCAAACCCCGCATAAACTGACGAGAAAGGAGAGCATCCCTCGCACCATCGGCTAAGTCCGGATTGGCCTTTGAGAGTAGGTCTTTAAGGTCCCAAAGAAAAAGTGACGGATCTTCTTGCGGACGCAAAACTCTCTGCTCAAAGTCCGAGAAATAGTTTTCTCGATTGACGGCAGGACACAAGGCATCCCGAAGGTTTTTAGCTAACGTGGCGTACGAGTCCTTCTGATCAGCTGCCAAGGAATGGTAATAAGTTGCCGCAGGGCCACGGAGAAACGCTGGTAGTACAGCTAGCTTCTTTGCATCAGACCAAGCATTCGCCGTAGCACAGCAGTCGAACTGGCGAAGCCACGATACCACATCGCCGGAGTCGAATTTCTCAGGCTGAATAGATGACGTTGCCATTGTAGAAAATCCTGTAGCTCTTTCTGTACCTCTGTCACCAATGTAAAGAACGCTAGGCGCAGTTCAGCAGAAAGAGACGAAGGATAATAAAACATGTACGTCTGTTACAGTACTCTGATAATTAACAACTGAAGTATTCTAAGACAATTCAAAGTACATAAGGTATTACAAATCATCCTCAAGTCACGAGACAGTTCAAGGGTCATGCAAGCACATGATACCTATACCTGAACATTACATCATACAAATAATCACAAGACAGATTACAGCAATGATAACAATCATAATAATATTTTGTTAGAATTCAATGTAAAGCTCAATCATTACACATGCATAACTCCGTGCAAATAAGATTATGCTTCTTTCACTTGCATCGTTTGGAACATCGTAATTTGCATCCGCATTTCACCAATTCTGTGCACGCTTTAGAAGCTCCGGGGAGTTTAGTCCAGTGAGGTATAAAGGCTTCAGCTTCACGTTTCCAGCCAAACTCCTCGAAAAGTAATTAGAAAGGCATCTTTCAGTTGCATGACTCAGAATACTTAAAAACAATATATAAAAGATGTTAAAGCTTCGTAGATTAATTCATTTTATAGAAGAATGAGGCTACTGTGAGACACTGTACGACTCTCGACTCTTACCTGCTTTGTAACATTGCTCTTTCGATATGATGCATCACTTGTTGGAGGAATGCTTTCAACTGTACGGCCTTTTTTTGTAAGCAGATATTTGTGGCATTCATTTACACCAGAAAATGTACTAGTAGCATCATAAAGAAAAACTAAATAGCTTTCAATGCGGGCAAAGTCTTCTTTCACTAGGTAGCATGCTTGATGACAACCTGAAAGAGTTGAAAGAATATTTACTACAGCTAAGAATAACTTTTTACTACATTCATTCAAACCAATAATCGCAGTCAACTGTTCTTCAAAAATATAATCAAAATAAACATACCTAACAAATGTGTCTGTTATATCAGGGTACTTCTGCCATTTTTTCCAAGCTGTCTTCTTCCTCGACCTGCAGACATCGATACCGTGTCGCAGCCTGTGATTGAAAACCAAAATGGAAGTGCTTTACATATTTCGTCTGTCAAAATCCTTGCATATATACGGATAGGTAACCACCTACGATGTTGATTTATGCCAATTTCTACCCAAAGTTCTTCAATATTTAAGTTGGAGAAATGATTCAGTGCAATTACGACAACATCTGTGTCCAAATTAACAATCAAAATCTTTTTGTATCCATTATTTGCTGCATCAAGACATGAAGAAGTAGTCTTGTGTCTGCTTCTTCGTGATTGCAGGGTTAAATTCCGGATAAATTGGCCCCTACTCTATTTGAGGTTGCACATTCTAACATTGTTGCAATGATTGTTGTTTGGTTTGATTCAACATTAATAATATTCTCTGCTAACATCTTAAAAAGTTCCGTCTTGTTGTCGTCATGCCTCATGAAATCTTGAAATCGTCTGCTGATGGGGTTTTTTTCCTAACGGAAAAACGCTCTCCTTTCCCTCTATTCTCTCTTGTTGGGGCTTTGATGCTGTGAGATTTGTATAGCTATATCAAAAACAAAATCTAGGGGTTTTAGGTCTTTTGAAAGTTTTCGAACTTTATCAACAATTTCAACTGAGCAATATTCCCCATATGTTTGTGACAATTTCGGCGCATTGATATTCACAAAAGCTGTTACATCTACTATTTTAGCCTCTACATCCACTGGTTTCAATCTTGCATCCTCTAAATTTTCCAGACATGTCAGAAAATCTGATTTGGCTGTACATTTCTCAATCTACCATATTCTGAGAGCGTTACTGGGTATGAATGGTTCTCGTGAGCAAAAAAGGTGTCCAAGTCTCCTTCTCTGACTTGACAGGCTACATAGAGATTAGCGTAAAGTTGTCGGTCTGCGCTCAAGCTTGCAATTTTCTGCCTGGACTTTGATGTCACGATATCATTTTTGTGGCGAAAAAGAAGACATATACAGTGAAGATGTTCCCTTTGTTAGACGCTCAAAGACAAATGATTCGTATTGAGTTTTACCGACTTTTTCTCCTGATCTTACTGAATCGGATGCAGCATCACCAAGAACTTGTTTGGACACATTATATACTAATAATGCTTCTTCCTTTTGAAAAGGGTTTCCTAGATTCAAAAACGCATCAAGAAATGACTTCCTGTCTTTCTTCAAAATAGTTAGTATCTTCGTGGTGTTTGACAACATGCCCTTCTTTTATCTGCTGTTCTTTTCACTGTTCCAAATATCACCAATCATAGGACGTGCAACTGCCCATTTTAAAAGTGCAGCTTCATTATCTAATAATCCTATTGCTCCTCCATCAACTTTAACGAACTTATTGTTTTGCTCATGAGCTTGGTCAATGCCCATGTTTAAAAATGGCTTGTTCGATTTTCTTATGGTGAAGAAACCCTTCTTAAACGCATTAGCTATTGGTTTTTGGTGCCCTGATAAGTTTTGTAGGTCTTTTATAAACACAGAAGGCCATCTTGCATAGTGCACATGATCTAAAGCGAACATCCAGTGGGCTATACACAGGAGACTTGCAACGAAAAGTTCAAAATTTCCTTTCTGATGCTGTTTATAAAAGTAAACATCAAGATTTCCAGATCAATAACCGTAAACCAATAGGACGCAGTGGCTGATGTTTTGCATCAGTTTTCCTTCCATTCATCGTAGGAGCACGAAATATGTTGAGATTTGAAAGCTCTACGTGATATAGTAACCAGCGCTGCCAGTGATACTTGACGAGCGCACCTGCTTCTCTTGACTTTTTTTCCGCTTAAAAAGCTTTCAATGCATGCGGCCAACGGTGCTTACTTGTGCTCTTTCAAAGACAGTGGTCCATCCACTTCCTTCTAGCTAGTGTCTTATCGCGCTAAGGAAGGCTATTTCAATGTGCAAAGGTCCTAGCATTAGGAGACATTCTTTAACTTTTCCTGGTTGCTTCCATTGCTCTTGCTTGGCAAGAGTATACACCGGCTTATCGGCAGTTAGCACAGGAATTTTCAGAGGATTTAATGTAGATGTTAGGTGGAAAATTACATAAAACAATGGCTGACCATCGCCGGCGAAATAATGGACTCTTTCAAGACAGGCATCATTGTTGAGATATCTTTGACCGTTGGGTTTTTAGAAAGCTTGCTTGCGAAAAAAGTGGAGAAGGATACCCGCTTCTCATTGAGTGGCGGGTCTTCATCGTCAACCTGTCTCAACGCATTTATCCAGTCAGCTGCTGTTCTGTTGACGTCAATGCCTACTGGGCTAGATATTGTTTTAGACTCCTTACCCATGGCTGGATACTGTGGTTTTCCACCTCGCATTGGCATAATATCTCAGAATACTTTGGGTAAATCTATTTAATTTAAGATGATACATTTTCATCCAGAGTAAGGGACGGCCTTTTTGGCATTTCGGAATCAAGATGCTGAAAAATAGAAATGTTTGTGCCATGAAATGACGACTTGGCACCAACCGATGACGGATCGTGGTCTAGGTATATTATCAATTGCAACAGTGGTAAATATTCTATTTGTGAGAGCTGGTGGGCAAACCATCCCATTTTCATTGTATTTAACACACAATTGCTTTGTTATAGAATTTTCCAGTTCTTCCACCGTCTTATACAATATGCTGAGTCCTTCGCCTGCAAGTGCATTAACTATTGACTTCTTCCTTGTTTTGGCATGAATCATAAGGCCTATTTTCATAGGGAATGGTGGTTTGTTACTTTTTGAGTGTCTGACATATCCTTTGGATCGTCTTTTTGTTTTCACTGCATTAAAAAGCAAAAGCTGCGCAAAGTTCACTGCGATGGATTCGGCAAAGGGAGACATATCTTCAAATCAAGATTCGCCATCTATTTTTAAAGAAACCAGATTTAAAAGTGGCAATGGAACAGACGATTTCTTCCTAATTCTAGAGAGGTCACCATCGAATGACTCATTTTTCGCAAACAAGAAACTTTGCACAATCCTAACCGCCTTTGATAGATTTATACCATCATCTTGCAATGTATTTTGACACAATTCAATCAAAGCTTTTCCAAATTGTTCATCGATGGTTAAAATCACGTATTTGCCGTCTTTTTGTTCAGACATGCCAAGTATCTCTCAAAGAAGATCATTCTTCATCCTTGTAACATTAACATTCTTAATGACATCTTCTGGAGCACCACGAAAGCTTAATCGATCTTCATATACTTGTCTGAGATCTTTCATATAGAACACAGGGGTCTGCTTGTCAATAAGAATGAAACGATTTGGGCTAGAAAAACAAAAACAATAGTTATTTTCCCTTTGTGCTAATTGGCGGTAAGAGAAATTAACTCTCTTGCGATATGTAAATAATTGATAATCTCCCAAATTACACGGCGGTCTCTAATTATTATACAAATAAATTCGGTCTTTTGTGAGCGGACAACTAATTTAGGTCCTCTAGGATACGGACTTATAGCAGATTTTCTTTATGTTGGGCAACTCAGTTCAAAAAATATTAGAAACCTGTTGCTCTTTTCGAAAAGAAGATGCGTGTCATCGAAACGAAATGGAAATAACAACTAACTCTTGTAGAACGTAGAAGTTTTCGTGTTGACTGTTCAATATGACTTTTACAGCTTTTACTTGTAGAGGTCAGTCATCATGTTAAAGTAACTGCTAAAGTATTGAAAGGGTTTCCCTTTCCCGAATAACCCATTCGATTTTCATTCATTCGACTCCGTATGAAATGTTTTCATGTTTTTGGCAGTGGTCTTCAGTATCTTTCAAACATTATTTGCCCAGTGCATCCCTTATCAGAAAGTTAGAAGTTCAATAAAATCATTTGGTGTTGGAGGAATCCGTTGATGTTTTATCAACGGTCAAGATGCAAAATTAGTAGCTATTAGAAACATCTTAATAATACTAATAGAGAGCACTTGATGGGCAAGAAACTGCAAAAATATGAGCTAACAAAAGAAGGAGTTTGCCATCCAATAGTTTCTATTTTGAAATAGTGTGTAGTTAATTTAATTCAAGTTAATGAATATGTACAATGTTAAAAAAAATAATAACTGTACTGTATTAAAAGTTGGGGATTTAATTGTTGCACTACTCTAATAAAATATACTTGTTCTTCCATATTCCAACACTGTTTCAGGTAGTTTCAGGTGGTTTCAGGTGTTTCAGCTCGTTTCAGGTTCTTTCACTGTTTATAAATTACTTGCTAAGGATTTTTTCCTTGATTTCAAATTTGACAGCTCGTTTCAAATCAGGTGTTTCAGCGTGACTTATTTTCGTGTCATTTCAAAAATTATAGGCTCAGGCAAAATTTAAAAATTTGGAAATGTTTATAAATTTAGAATTTTTTTACTTATTGTAATAAATTTGTGGAGTTTTTTCTGGCTGACCGTTTTTTTTCGGAAGCCGACAGGGGCCAAACATGCAAATACAAATTTGCAACCGCAAACACTATAAAGGGCCAGTAAAATTTAAATTTAAAGTGAAAATTCATATTTGAGTGCAACATGCAAAGATGACTGCAAAGCAAGTTCACTTTTGCAATGCAAGTTCATTTTTGCAATGCAAGTTCATTTTTGCAATGCAAGTTCATTTTTGCAAATCAAGTTCATGATCATTAGTTCATTACATTAGTTCATGACATTCGCAAGCTTCAGAATCAAATTCAATTTTTAAAACGACATCTGTAGACTTTATTTTTGGTGTGCAATGCAAGTACATGTTCACTCATGAATTACATGTTCATTCATGCAAGTACATGTTCACCCATGCGTGTCACCTTCACACTAGTTGTTGTTGCTGTTTCGCGCCCTTTCGATGTCCGCCCATCTCGATACAATCATTTCCTCCTGTTCCTGCGTATCGTTCATACTACATAAATTCGAGAGATGATCTTTTGCCATCAATGTGGAGAGGAGGTTGTCCAGCAATGGCAGTTTTGTGCGAATTGTGGAACGAGGAGGATCATCAGCCTAATTAACAACAGAGACCGACCGTCACCCTCCACTAGCAGATTCACCTCCGCGGCCGCTGCAATGCCAAGATCCCGACAGACAGAAGAAAGTTATAGCAATAATAGGCCTAGAGGAGGACAAGACTCATCCCTCTTTGCTACTGGAATGCCGTCGACATCCACTGTGGTCAAGCGTCAACAACAACCCGATAAACCTACTTTGAGTTTCAGTGATTTCATGAAGTCCCGACCCCCGGCTGCGACCAGACTAAAGAAGTCAAAGCCAAAACCGACTTCGACTGTCGTGAAGGTGAGAAAATTATTCTTAAAATTTACCTTCTTAGTCATTCCCTTGCTCATACATACACGTTTTTTATTTTATAAGAAACAGCTTTATAAGAAACGATAGAACAATAGGTCCTTTTGTTCTATTGTTTTCTTTAAAAATAGAGAACAATAGAAAAGTAGGCCGCCACTGCAAAGTACGCCACTGCAAAGGGGCAAAGGGGGTCTGGAAGAAGGATGTCCTGGGTGGAATTTTTTGGAAAAATAATAAGCAGGGGTGGGGGGTACATTTATATTCTGGACTCGATAGTACGTATTAGCAACATGCTGTATTTTTTCCAGATAAATGTATCAATTGCATTGTGTCAAGATGGAAATCTGAAAGCGAAGCGGGGAACTTCACTTCCAGTAGAGGTGAAGAGTGATGCTGATGCTTTAGCAATTATTCAAGCTGCAGTGAGAAAGCATTCTTTATTGTCCTCCTTTATGTTGCACATACAGGAGGACAATGAGCATGTTCTTTTGTTCCCTGATTATGAGATGGTCATTGATTTGCCTGGCACAGAGGAGCTATTTGTCCTACACAAATACTGGGATTTGATTGGAAAGACCTGCAGCAGAATCACGTTTCATTTGTGTGAAAGAGAGTTGTTTGATTGTAAGTAATTTTTTACTTATGTTGTATGCACATATTTTTATATAAGAAACTCCTTATAAGAAGCCCATGGGGTCTTGAACGGCCAAAAAATTTCTTCCCATTGCATTATTGTTCCCATTGCAGCATTTTCATTCAGCCATCAGTCAAACGAAGATATAGGCTCATACACAATTTACAATAAAGATGAGGATATAGTATGCGATTCACACAATACCAATATATCTACTTTATTATTAAAAATTAACATTCCTTTCTTTCATATTGCTACCTTTCCATACACATATCAAAGCATTGGTAAGAGAATTGTTAATTTAATGTGCGGCAACCGCACCGCTAGGTGAGATAGTCAGATAAACAACTTGTTGGCAGCTATGGGGTTGCATGACATAAGCAAAAAATGCATAATGCTATTATAATGAATAAGATATTAATATATATTGCAAAATACTCTAAAACTTTGCAATGGTCGTAGTCAGTAACAGACATGGCTACAGCTAAGGTGGCCTGACCAAACGGCAGTGGTGATATGATGGCTGTTTATATTGTGAAACCTTGCCAGGGTCGTAGACAGCGACAGTAAATACAATTGAATATACCAAAAAATGCAAAGACGACTGCTAATTATCATTAGTGAAAACACTATCTATAACAAACCTTTGAAGCTGAAAATTTTCATCTTGCCGGAGGTGTTTGATTCTTTAGGTGAAGTAACATTCAACATAAGGCATCATACAAACTATGACGTCAAACCAAAGGAAGTGTCGAAGACCCCATATGAAAATTATTGCGAGTTGACTAAGGGAATGGAAATTGAAATCTCCTCAGACGAAGAAACAGAGGAGCTTCTTATCTCCGCATTGGAGTGTGCTGAGGAAGGAAATGTTCCTGATGATGAAGAAACACTGAAGTATGCTCTTCATTTATTACTTTTATAAAAATCAACCTTATAACACCATGCTCACAAAGAGTTCCATCCCGTAGTGGCATATCCAACGAGAGAATGTGAGTCCAGAATGTGAATGTGACTTTTCAAAAGATATGAAGTGACACTTGAAACTATCCCTGGCAATGCCCATAACTACCCCCCTTTCTGGAGGCTGCATGCCAGGGAATTTTTATGTTGCACCCTATCCTGTGCACAATAAATAAATTGCAATAAAAAATAAAGAACATAATGAGCAGCTCAGAAAGGTATAATGAAACTACCGCACAATTCACCAGACTCCAACTCCGGGTTCAGCCATTGTCCATCTGGTAAACAATATTTCTATTGAAACAAAGCCTTTTCTGCTCTTACATGCCCTCTTCACACATTATCAGATTTCCCTCCAACTAATAACCATTTCAACTTCTACCTTCAAAGGACAATAAGGACAAGTATTATAGAAGAAGAGGAACATAAGATTCAAAGTGAAGAAGTTTATATCATGAGGGTGAGAAGGAGCCATCTGTGGAGTGATGTGCTGAAATCATTAGCAAAGACAAGATTCAATCCAAACAAGCCATTAATGATCAAGTTCATTGGAGAAGAGGCAGCAGATGGTGGTGGGCCACGCAGAGAATTTTTCAGATTGATCAACCAGTCAATCATGTATTCATCTGGTATTTCCCATGGTGTCCCTGAAAGGAAAGTCTTGACCATAAACCCCATATACCTGGCAACAAATGTTTACTTCCAAGCTGGCCAGCTTTCCTGATTTCAATCACCCAAGGAGGTCCTGGCCCACATTGTTTTTCACCAGCGTTGTACTATGAATTGTTTGGTGGTAATGCTAATCCAACAAAGTCGTTACCAGATGATGTCCCAGATGATCAGGAGCGCAATAGGCTTTCAAGGGTATGCCACAAAATAATATAATTTTATGCTTTACATGTCAGGCAAACATGAATGCACAACAGTTGTAAACAAGCTTTGTGCGGAGATCCAAGGGTGGCATAAATACCTGGTTTATTCAAATGTGAGTCTCACTGGGTTTTGTTTTTTAATGGTGTAGAATTTAGAGGGGGAAGAGCAGAGTAAGGAGCATAAACCCATCCACATATTTGCTGATCAGTGCATTTTCACCAGAAATAAACCATGAAAACTATAAAAACGGAAGCTAACTACTAGAGCCTGAAAAAACTTTACCATAGCTTGTATTGAAGCTGCGCATGTAAAATAAAACGAAGTTCCACAGACTTAGATGTTTGTTGCCTTATTGTTTTAGCTTAATAACTGAACAAGAGAAACTTTTCAAAGCATTGTGGATGAAGAGCAGGACTTCATTCTTAGTTGTGGCATAACGAAGGTGAACTTGCAATCTGATGAGAAGAGATCATTGGTGGAAACCTTGTGTCAATACCTTGCCATTGTCAAATCCATGGCTGCACCTGACCAATTTAAAAAGGGGATGTTGACAGTGTCCATTTTCCAAAAGATCCAAGAGCACATCAAAGAATTTAAAGATCTGTTTGTTGGTGGAAATAAAATCCTTGGCGTTCATGAGTTTTAAAACTTGTGCAATGTCAACTACTCCCCTAATGGCTCTAATAAGAAAACTGGCGAAGAAGCAACGATACTAGCGTGAGAAGAGTTCATCGATTGCCCTGATGAAGACAGAAACATTCAATGGAAAGATATCCTAACTTTCATAACAGGGTCAGATGCAGTGCCACCAGGAGGATTTCCGAAAAATATTGACATTTAGTTCTATGATCAATACCCTGGGGCAAGAAGACTACAATTTGCCTCAACCTGTGCATTACAGATAAGTTTGCCACGAAATGTACAGTAGCTTGAAGACATGGTAGCCCTTATGACCCAAGCTATCATTAAGTGCCAAGGTTAAGCGTAGATTGTAACAGTTTTGAAGGACATTACAATAACTTCAACTTTCATAAAGGGGTTACCAGATACATTTTATGTCTATAAAGTTTATGTTTTTGCATTTTTTATCGACGAGCATAAAAAATACATATGTGTACCTTAGAGTATCTTATGAAAAGTACCTATTCATTGCATGGGGCATAAATTGGCCGATAGCAGTCACATGGGGTATTTTTCATGGAGTTGTAGAATGCATTTGTGATGTTATGTTCTTCTTTGGTTACAATTGGTGAAAAATGATGTGATCTTAGACCAAATATCTTTTTCAATTTTGGAAAGCTATTAACTGATTCATAATTATCGAAAATGTTATTTCTTATGAAATTTGATGCTCTACTCTTATTATTCCTAGTGTGAACATATTTAGATCAAGAATTTGGGTCTCGAGCACATCATGGAAAGTAACCAAAGACTAATAATCTGAGTGACTCTGAAGTATCCTCAAATTTAATAACACATATGTTTATGGCAGAGTCCCCTTTTAACGCAAAATTTTGTGCCTAAAAGACCTGTACAGTTTTTATGTCTCAGCCAAGTCTTTCAACCTTTGAAATATGTTGAAAGCACTTTCAACATCTGTTGGGGCATCAAGATGAACAGTATCCATCAAGTATGCGAAATCATCAGAGCGTTGGTCGACTGTTATGGTCTCCTTAACACTTAATAATTTCTCTTCTGGTGGGAGACGAAATTTGCAATCAGCTGCACCATTTAAGTGCGGTAGAAGATACAGCACATTTGGCACACCAGATACTGAGCAATATTTTGACTTCCTAATACAATTGGAGTTCCAGTGCTCTTTGAAGCTGTCAAGGTCATTTTGCAAAAGCTGGTGGAAACAGAACCAAAGACACTCCACGTGTAACGGATTTCCAATTTCAATAATTTCGTTATCTTTCAGACCTGTGAAGAAATCTATCCACCAGCTAGAATTTCCTCGTCTAAGAACCAACCACCAAGCCTCAATCCTTTGATTTGTTGGAGATGCGCCATATTTATGAGCGTTCTTACCAGAAAACGGGTCAACATCTTCCATTCTAAAATAGCATTGTGCTGCAGCTATTGCAGCATTTTCAGTTCCACAATCCGATCTAAGGAGGGCCGGGCAACCTTATATCTCCCTTATTTGTTGAAGGTATAGACTGCAGGGAACACTTGGAAGATTATTTGACTTTGCTACTTTCAGCCACAGCACTTTGCGACTATACCCATCAATGGCTCAATGTATTGGAAACCCAAATGGTTTCAATTTGTCATATCCTACGGAAATAAAACATTTAATTGTCATAGTTGTTTCATATTTAATTTCAAGGTATAAACCTATATTGTTATTCCAACAAAAAAACAAAATGGGTTATATTCAAGCATGTGAAAATGGGTTATTATATTATAAGCACCAATATATTATATTTATATTATAAGATAGTATTTACATATAACATGAACGTTAATAAAGAAAATTGAATTTGATGTTGAAGCTTGCAAATGTCATGAACTAATGTAATGAACTAATGATCATGAACTTGCTTTGCAAAAATGAACTTGCATTGCAAAAATGAACTTGCATTGCAAAAATGAACTTGCATTGCAAAAGTGAACTTGCATTGCAAAAGTGAACTTGCTTTGCATTCCTCTTCGACTTTTGCGTTGCAACTGCTTGTTCATAGATACTTGCATGTTGCACTCAAATATGAATTTTCACTTTAAATTTAAATTTTGCTGGCCTTTTATAATGTTTGGGGTTGCAAATTTGTATTTGCATGTTTAGCCCCTGTTAGTGGGGTGCAAAACTGCTCATTTTTAGCAAAATCGTGCACTTGGTGATACCAACATGAAACTTGGCAGAGTGGTAGATGATGACCTAAAGTTGAAAAATCCGATGAGACCCCAACCCAAATCTGCCCCAGGTCCCCAAAATTGATGACGTCATCAAAAGTGACAATTGAAATTTTTTTTTCAAAAATATAGATTTTTATATATCAATCGATAGCTTTTTTAACGCTAATTAAACGATTTTAAAATGATTTTATCAAAAGATATGAGGGGTTGAATTCCAGGGATTCAGTTTGGTTTCAATAGACACAGTTTTGCAGATCCAGAAAATGTTGCGGAATTAAAGATGGCGAATAAAAACAATAAACATATGAAATTCCCCCCAAAAATGAAGGAAACTCTTTATTTGCGTTCAGTTTTGAAAATTTCTATGCAAAAAGAGTTTTTTTTGCAAATCTGTATTTGAATAGTTATCTTCATCTTTATTGTTATCTTTATCTGGGTTGCCTCAAATAATTTAATATTTTCTGGAAATTTGAAAATAGTCTGGTTAATTTGAAAGAAACTTGCTCTATCTCAAAAATATAAAAATGCTCTTCTTTGGGACTTCTTTCAAATAATTGAAAAGACAATTGAATGGAATACAAATACAATTTCATGACAGATAATTATAAAAAAATTAAAAAGAAAAACGTGAATTTGATACAAGCAAACTGGTTTTTGACATGTGAATAGTATATTATAACTGGTGTGATGTGTTTGTTGAAGATTTTTTGTAAAAATGGCGAGAAAGTCTTTTCGATTAGTGAAAGAGTTGGATACTAATCTTAGTTGCAGCATTCAACAAAATATTGATATAAAATAGTCGGAATGTCTCATATGCCAAGAGAAAAGCTAATCAATCCTGTTAGTAATAACCACAGCCTTGATTTGGAAAAGCAATACTTCAAATTTATTCAAGACATCAGACGTTTTGATAGTACTGAGTTGACATCACCGTTAAAAAGTATACTTTCAGTTGAAAACATTCAAGCAAAATGTTGCGAACAGAAAGCAGTTTACCACAAAGATGCAAGAATCACTTCGATGATTATCATTACAAAAGATCCGCAAAAAGACAAAAAATAGACACACAAGAATCTTGCCAGGGTCCATCTATTAAAACTAGATCCGATTTTGTAGCAAAGAACTTTCAAAAGATGTGTTTTCTGTGCAACAAATCATCGATGGAAACACTGTGTAATACAAGCACATTTCAACTTCATGAGCGAGTACGTTACTCAGCTGAAAGATTGCTCAATGAAAACTAACTTGCAAAATTGAGTGAAGGAGACCTTGTAGCAATGGAAGCTTAGTATCACAAAAGTTGTTTAGGTAAGCTTTACAATAAGGTTAGAGCACTCGATGCATCAAAATCAACACAAGAACAGAGAGATACTTTATTGGAAGGAATTGCGTTAGCTGAAATTGAGCAATACATTCGTAATTGTAAACAACACGTGCCTTAAGTGATCCAGGGATAGAATCCTTAACCCCAAATAAGTTACGAATTTTAAAAGAAGTAAAAACAATCCGTATATCTAAATCTTTACAGTAACGATTAATTAAAGTTCTTATTTTACACTGAGTCATATTAGAGTATGGTCCTATGAAAGGTAACTTAAAATAGCTAGTAGCGATGTTCTGTGAGGCTGCTGAAAGTTGTGATGATGGAGAAGAGTTATGGACCTTATCAATGTAGTTGTTAACTACCCTATCAATAAGATAAGATGGAAAAAGATTTTTCTTAAGAGTAGTAACGAGACTTTTAATATCCTTATCAAAACCTAGCCAAGTGCTTTTAATTTTGTAAGTCTTATCAACTAAAGCCTTGATTAAACCAGTTTTATAAGAAAACGAGGTGAAGCTAAAGAAGTTAGTCAATAGACCTGTGTAAGTACTTTTATGATAGACCGAAGTGAGCAATGCGTTAGGATTACTGTTATCAATAAGAACATCTAAAAAAGGAATCTTGTTATTAACCTCCTTCTCCATAGTGAATCTAATATTAGGATGCTGTTTGTGAATAAAATCAAAGAAAAGTAAGGCGTCATTTTCATTACGGAACAAACAAAATGTATAAATCACGTAAGCAGCGATAGAATAAGACATTAGGCCCTACATAAGATTCCAGCAAATCTTCTCATGGTGTCCCATGAAAAGATTGGCAAGACTCAGTGCATGATAAGAACTTTAATTAATCGTTACTGTAAAGATTTAGATATACGGATTGTTTTTACTTCTTTTAAAATTCGTAACTTGTTTGGGGTTAAGGATTCTATCCCTGGATCACTTAAGGCATGTGTTGTTTACAAATTTGTTTGCGCAGGATGTAATTCTGCATCGTATGTTGGTGAAACCAGCCGACATTTCGCAACACGTGTCCGTGAACATCTATCCCGGGATAGGAATTCTCACATCTTTAAGCACCTGCAAGAGTCCCCATCTTGCCGACCTCTTTGTAACTCAGATTGTTTTAAAATTTTAGATACTTCTAACACCACTTTTCAGTTAAAAATTAAGGAAGCTCTACATATTAACTGGGAGAAACCCACCCTCAATAAGCAACTTTTTCATTATAATTTAACTTTATCCCTTTGAGCTTTGTAACTATGTTTTTCTAGTTTTCATTATCTTTCTTTTTCACAGTTTTTTTATTAATCTTTACCGATCTTGTTACGCTTTTGTTTTTCAACGTGTCGCTTTGTTATTATAATGATGTATTTTTGCCTTTATATTTCACAATTTTGTAGTGTTCAACATTGTAACTGAAGATGAATTAATGTAATTCGAAACATGTCTTACAAGTTCAAAAATGTCGTCTGTTTTTTGAAATGCCTCATTAGTCTAGCCTTATTCAGAAATTCGTAATTGTATTGAAGTTGAGAAAGACGTTGTTGCTGTATTCTAACTAAAAAATCTGAAAGAATTGTACAACTGACGGATTGCATTTCACGAATGTGATACAGCATTGCAACACAGCACACGTTTTAAGGAGAAGATACTCAATCGCATCCCTGAGTTAAAAGAGCACAAAGTCGGACGAGATGTCATACTTACTCTACAAGAAGGGAGTGGAGAAGCAATATTCCCAGCCTGCGATTTACAAGACTATGGGAGATGCCTTGCAAGAGCTGCAACCATCATTCTAAATGAAATAATCCTCCATTGCGGACAGAAAGACTCAGACGAACAGAAAAACATTACAAGTGAAATGTTCAGCAGGAGCTCAGAAGAATCTTCCGTTTCAAAACCAGTGATGGCGTCTATAGACATGGTTCTACACAGCTCAGATATGGCTAATAGCTCAAATAAGGGGAGTGACACTGCCTTGACATTAGCACAATTGCTGTATTTCAATACAAAAAAGCAGCAGCGAAGAAGAACATCTCTAAACGAAACACCTTTTCCACTCTACATAGGTTTAATGATTCATTCGAAAACAAGAAAGAAAGTTCTCATCAAAGAACTTCACCAACACGGACTTAGTGTTTCTTACAAGCAAATCCTTGCAATACAAACGGCGACAACTCAACTGTTATGCAAATTGTATGACATTAGAAGATCAGTATGCCTACCAAAACTTCAAGAAGGTTTGTTTACTGTTGCAGCAATTGACAACTTGGACCACAACCCAAGTTCAAGTACTGCTAAAAGTGGATTCCATGGTACAGGAATAAGTATCTTTCAGTATCCTAGCAATGAGAATTATCCAGCTAAGTCAGAAAGACCAACAGATTATCGTGATGTTGAAATTGGTTTGCCGTCATTAAACCATTGTAAAACCAACCAAATCAAATCCATCAAATCTGAGGGTTTGCACGGTTAATTCTATGAATGCACGTAATAAGGATCTGCTTGAAGAATTAGAGGGGTGGTTTCATCATGTAAAACAGCATATCAAGGAAGAAAATACAGCAGAACGAATCAACTGGTCATCCTTTTCTCAAACCAGGTGGAAAATCCTGCAACTAAAGCTTACTCTGTTATGTTACCATTGATTCACGAAGAAATTGTGACACATGCCATGGTCCGTCATACTATGGATGTTATCAGGGAAGCCCACAGAAATCTGAAGCCAGAACAGCCACTCGTTATAACAGCTGACCAACCTGTATATGCTTTAGGTAAACAAGTTCAGTGGTTATATCCTGAAGAGTATGGAGAAGACAAACTCTTGATGCTTATGGGTCCCCTCCACATCGAGATGGCATTGATAAGCTTGATAAGGGACTGGCTAGAAGATAGTGGTTGGGTTGATACGTTGGTAAAAGCAGGTATCACTACATCTGGAAAAGCAGAGTCGTTTTTGAAAGAAGTCATCCAAAACGATCAAGGTATGCTCATAAATTCACCTGCGCAGCCCTTTCTCTGCTGATGAACGACACATTTGAAAACTCAAACAAGCAACAAAGTGTTCTGAATGATTGGATTACTGAACAAAAGGAAAAATCCATTCAATTCTTTTACTGGAATAGTGTCCTTGAATTGGAAACAATGTTGCTTTCCTTCGTGAAAAGCCTTCGTCTTGGAGACTTTGAACTGTTTCTAGCATGTCTGGAGAAAATTGCTCCTTGGATGTTTGCACTTGATCACGTACATTACGCACGTTGGCTACCCTTCTTTATATCTGATTTGAAGGTATTGCGAATCAAGCATCCAAAAGTATACCAAGAGTTCGTTAAGGGGAACTTCACTATCAACAAAACTGGCGAGCCATTTTCTAATATAGGAATAGACCAGGCTCACGAACAGAACAACAAACTCGTGAAAATTGACGGTGGAGCTATTGACATGCTGTTAAATGACAGTGCAAGTCTCATGAAATAGATGGTGAGTGGACCAGAAATCATTGATATGGTTCAAAACTTCAGATTTCAGGAAAGTGAGTCAAAGAATCAAAAACACCACGAAGACACAGAAGCTTTCAAAAAGCAGTTTCGAAAAGACGTGTAAGCGATGCAAAGAGCCATTCAAGATCTTGGGAATCCATTTTCTGACACAGACAACAAGTTGGTCAGTTTAGTCAGCAAAGTTATTATGGACGAAGAAGCGGTGAGTTCGGTGAAGGCTGATTCTATTGGTAAGACAAAATATAACGAATTCGTGAACAAGAGGATAATCAAATGTGAGGTTTCTGTCAACGAAATTATCCCCAGGAGCAAGCTTACTTTGTTTCGTGAAAAAGTCAAGGTATGCTCGTCGAAGGCAAAAATGAAGACAGCGTCAATTAAAGAAGAGAAAAATTTGTATGCATCATTGTTCATTGCGTGTCAGTCAAGGGACTCAGATTTGGCGGAATTTTTCAAACATGAAAACCACAACTACCCACCTTCGATCTCGGAATACGGAAAATTACGTAAGATCAACAGGTCTGATTTCTTAAAATGCCTCGAAAAATATTCCTCGCCATCACTGACTGCCCCGCATATCACCGCCCAAGTCATCCATGGTGCAGCAGCAGTTCAAACTTGTAGGCCAAAAGCATCGAAAACCTTCGGAGAATATGCAAACAGTGAGTTCGACACTTCAATCAACTGTTTGAAGAACCCGTTTATCACAAGCATCGACGTAGTTTTCGACCAGTATTTTCCTGTAAGTCTAAAGGGTGAAACACGAGATCGAAAAGGAAGTGGAATCCGAGTATCAGTCAAAGAGAACACGCCGATGGTTCAAAATTTGGGAAAATTTTTAAAAGAGCCATCTAACAAGGATGAGTTATTTCATCTACTCGCAGAAAAGTTGACAACCAATAGGAACGATGGGAAAGTAGTCATTGCAACTTCAGGAGAAAATGTTATTTCATCCGCTTCCATCAACGCTTCTGACCTTTCCCCTTGTAACCACGAAGAAGCGGATACAAGAACGTTCCTCCATATTAAAAATGTTTTCTGATGCAGGCCACCGAAAAGCTTTAGTTAAAACCGTTGACACAGATGTAATGATTATCGCAATTGCCCTTTTCAACCAGTTTGGTTTGGAAGAGTTATGGATTGGGTTTGGTAACGGTATTCATCTCAGATGGTTGCCAATTTACAAATATGTGTGTGAAGGTGAAATGGTGTTTTAATGCCAGTTGCTAGGATCTCAGTAGTAGGTTAACTAATCGAGACCTTGACCCTGGCCGTGACGCTACCACGGCTGGGCTCGAACCCTGACCACACTGAGCTTCTGACACCACAAGTCAGCTGGATTACACCACGACGCCACAGCACTGCTCTTGGTGAAGATATTTGAAAAGCTCTTCCTGTTTGGTTTGCATTCAAGGGCTGTGATACGGTATCAGGCTTCCACGGGAGAGGAAAAAAGATAGCATGGAATACATTCAAGTCTTATCCGCCTGTACATGAATCTTTCAAAAGGTATAGGCTTTATATTCTTTGTTGAATTATAATGATACCTTCCGTGTCTGTATATTTAAGATATTCTAAGAAAACTGTGAAACGTTTGTTTTGAAGAACACTAGATTGAAAACCTTTTTCATTAATTTAGATTGGCAACACTCAGTGGACCAGACAATTTTGGAGACATCGACACAAAAACAATCAAAAGATATGTGGTATTGAGGTATGATAGTGGTAGCGGAATCGAGTCTGTCAACGCATGTAGAAGATACTTGTTTACTAAGAAAAATCGTTCAAGTGACAATCTACCACCTACGTATGACGCACTATTTCAACATCTAAAGAGAGCAATTTGCCAAGGAGGGTATGTTAGCTAATTCTTGATTTTTGCATGTTCTTTTTTATCAGAGACAAAATGCATTGGCTAAATATGAAATGTATTCTCTTATCATATATGTATTTTCAGATTAATCTGGTATCGTTCACTTTGCAAAACTTTGGAGTATGACCCAAACGATTGGGGTTGGAATGCAACAGAGGAACAAATTACACCAATATGGATGACCATCCCCGAAGCTTCAAAGTCATGTCGCGAACTCATCAAGTGTGGTTGTAAGAATGAATGTACCAGTGTAAATGTAAAAGGCAAGATTTAAAATGTACAGAATTTTGTAGTTGTTCTGGAAATTGTTACAATATCGAGTAGCATATCCAATTCTGTTTCAGTAGGACTTTTTTGTTGAAATTTCGTTACAGAG
>JACTAT010000043.1:1702318-1796392 GCA_014526335.1 Chrysaora quinquecirrha | reverse complement strand
AGTCAGTGAGTGACATCCACCCCACACCAATATGTTCGAATTCTTCGAACATAAAAACCCGAATCTTTAAAAATCAGAATCTAGAATCACCAGAATGCTTAAAACCCGGAATCAGAAAACCCGGAATTTTCAGGAAATAATCCGTAACCTCGAATCTCGAAATATGCTATACTGATAGTCAGATACAGTGTTTGATTAGATTACCTTAAGCAAACATTTATGAATTTTTATAAACGACTAGCTCAAAACAGAAAATCTTCACAAAAAGATAAATCCGACCAGTCTTTTCAACAAAAGCCCTGAGAAATAACACCTGCACCCTCTTATCTAAATTACGGATAGTCTTAGAAAGAATGGTTCTCGGAATTCCTTCGAAGTCTATTGAAATCCTTTTGAAATCAAATCCTTCTCCAACCTTTTGTCTTGTCCAGATTAAGAGCAAATCACTTCATGGGAATCTGCTGGACAGCTGCGTGGACAGCTGCTGTAAATAAATTGCTTTCTCGAGAATCCCTTTGAACTACTTTTGTTTCACAGAAATCTCGTACGCCCTTTTGAAGAGTGAAATTCCCCTCTCGGACCAAAATAGATAGATCCAATTTTGATTTTAGCCAGAAGATTTCGATTTCGAAAACAAGTCATGAAAGGGTAATTTGAACTAAAGATTGTGGTGTTATTCAAAAATGAAGGAGGAAGATTATAATTAACGATTTGTCTTCAGTCAAACATGAACTGTCCAACTTGTTCTCAACAATCACTACAATTTCAAAAAAAGTGTACGTGCATGATGACCACAAGATACAACATACTTCACAAATCATGCACTCTTTTGTAAACTAATAACACCATTTGTGTGACAAGAAGGAAGCTAGGGTAATTGTCTTTGTTGATAAAAATTCACGATTCTTTGTGCTGGTGTCATTTAGAGATTATCATTTTTAGAAATCCATGTCTCTAGATATTTATTACTTCTAGAAACATTTAGAATATCGGTAAATTGTGACAGAAGGCAAAGATGTTATTTCTAAGAGCTTCTATAGTTTGTAACGTGGTCTGTTTTGAGTTGGTCATGTCATAATAAAAATCAGGAAGGTTTACTTAAGGGTCTGGGCCACGGGCCACGGGTTTATTTTGTTTGCAATTGGTGGTTTTCTGTAATTATGGTGGAGTATTTCAATTATGTTTCCAACTCCATAGCTAGAATAGATGCATCGTTGTTAAGCTGAATCTCTAAAATTTTCAAAAAACCAATCCTTTACGCAAACACGGTATCACATAATAAGTATATAAGATATAAGAGTCTAGATTTCAGGCTTTAAAGACTCCAGTTCTAGATTCCTGGTTTCAAAGATGAAGGGGTTTCTAGATTCCGCATTTTAAAGATTCAGGGTTGTCTAGATTCCGAGCTTTAAAGACCCCAGATTTTATAGATTCCAGTTACAAGATTCAGCGTTTTAAAGACAGCCCGTTACGCCCTTAAGTTGTACAAAACTTCAATATCGCGACCAAAAGCGGAAACATCTTTGAACATTTAAGAGATGGTGTGACACTCCGTAGAGTATAAACATCAGCAACAGACCAAAAAATTGACTAAGACGGCATATGTCCGGATTGAAGTGCCCCAATCAGAACGTGAATTGCCATTGTGCTCTAAACACCAATCAGCTTTGGCAGGAAGGACAATGAACATTAATGGAAGAGTCCAAGTGAAAAAAGAACTCTTTCTGTCTTCACAGAACATGCCTTTTAGTATTGATGTTGACATGTCGACAGATCCCAAAACCTCGAAATCAAATGAATCATAAGTTATCATAAAAGGCAACACAAGTAACTATACCGTTTTATTCGAAAGTCTAAAAATGACTGGTTGAACAGGAACACCAGGATAAAAAGCACCTGAAATGCAAAATGGCTGAGTATGTATGCAGTGGAATTGCTAAAGTAAAGAATGTAATACAAAAAGCAAAAGGTTCTACTGAATTTGTGTGTTTTTGCAATTCTGCAGCAATAAGCAATGTGGTTACTACATTATGGAGTTTAAAACTGGAAAAAAGAATTAATATGCAACGTCATGACATATAGAATATGATACTGGGAATGCGATTACTTTTTGTTGAACCATTAAAACTTATATTTACATATTTTACCAGATTTGAATGTGATCAGGCTTTTCCCATTTGTGCAGGTTCCTATAAGAGCAGACGAAAAAAGTCAAACAAGTGATTTTGAAGTAAATATTACGCAATATTCAAAGGTAATCAAAATTAGAAAATATGTATTAAGGCTATGAAAAAGACTTGATAACTGCAGCAGCAGACAGCTAAAGGCTAATACAGAATTAATATAAATAGCAATATAAGTACGACTCATCTTCTGTTTCTGATACGATATTCACACTTTTTAAGGTGGTCTCTGTGCGCAGTAGTCAGTGTGCAGGGCTCAGAACGCCAATGTTGTGGGTGCGAGCAACGGTCTTTCCACTGTGATTGCAGAGATAACAATCTTGGGCAAGTTGTTAACACAAATGTGCCTCTCCTCACCAGGGTGAATAATTTGGTACCTCGGGGATGATTAAGAAGCACCGAATGTTGCTGCACGCTTTTAAAAAAATGCTTTCCAAGGAAAAAAACAACTGCTTGAGGGGGTAATGAGATTGTAAAGCACCTTAGAATATTGAATTATAGTTAGGGCGCTATATAGGGCCCATATACACTACGACTTAAAATCTTTCTTACACGGCAGGGTGCAGAGCAAAGAAGTGTGAATTCCAGAGTTTCCGACCTAACTTTTCTGCACAGAAAAATTAACGCCTGTCAATTATTTTGGCCCTTGGTGACGGTTTTGATAATTGGATTTATCTTAAAGTTAAAAGAGTTTGTGAACGTTTTAATCTGCGATGACAGGAATCATTAAGAAAACAAAAGACTTAGAAAATAAGGGATGCTCGAGAGCATCCCTAACTTAATTGGTCGGCCCTTTGTTCTTTACTTGTGAAAAAAGTAAGGAAAATTTCCTAACATCGACCATGTACACTGCGCATCAAGGTGATAATTCGCATAATCTGTAGAAGAATGTAAGAAAGTTGCTAGTGTATATGGGACCTTTAACTCACGTCCAAGTACGGGGCTTCATCATTCTCTTTTCGAGAGAGGAATGTTAACCTTGCCAAACATATCGACAACAGACCATCAATGAAAGTTGAATGAGGTGCGACCACTACAATAGGTGCTTCTTTTGAACTGGCTAGCTGTCCTTTCACTTTTATCCAATGGAAGCCCAAGCAGAGGAGTACAAATCGAGATAGCACTCTTAACAGATGCTGGATGAACCTTAAAAATGCCAATTATAGTAACAATTGTTGTCATTTGTTTCTACTATAGTAATTATTCCTTCCAATTAGAATAATAATAAAAGTCGACATTGTTTAAATTAGATGAGGAAAAAAACGCTTCCCAAAGTAAGGATGTAGTCTAATACACCAATGCTAGTGAGAACACCAATTTAATTCAATTAACACCAGTGAACACGGAAGTCACAAAGAGACAAAGATGACTTCCAATGGAACACCGTTTAACAATGATGAACACAGATGAGCAGCAACGGAACACCAATGAATACAGATGAACACCTCAGAACACCAATAGACACCAACGAATACTGACGAACACCAATGTAGCACTGATAAAGACCAATGAAGAATAATAAGTAATATGAAAAGATTTTATGTTTCGGGTTGAGGCCTGATCTTGTCGAAGTAATTTAAAGTGACTATGACATGGAACAATTTTTTTACTTTCATTGCATAAATCAACGTAAAAAACCAGCTTAATTTTATTGTCCAGTTTTTATTTTGATCCGGGCAACAGTTTTGGCAAGAGCCATTTGAGGAATTTGTTCCTGGTGCTCAACAAGATGCATGGACTTGACGAGGTGATGCGAGGAAATAGCTGACGGCGATGGCGATGATGTAGCAATATTCCAGTCATACAGTTAAACATTTTGAGCGGGCCAAATAAAAGCGCCGTGACTAAAGCATAGGGCGAAGAGAAGAGACTTTTTGTTGGCCTAGCCTAGCCTACAGAGCATATGGCGCAATATTAATAGTGGATATTGAGAAAACCTAAAGATACACAAAAGACACGGTTTTTTCTATAAGAAACACTCTAAAAGCCATGACCCTAGAAACGCCAAAATTTAATAAACTCCAGTACGAGAAAACTAGTATAGGTGGAGCCTAATTTTTGGCAACAATTTCATATTTCAAAAAAATATCCTTTTTCATTTTGAACATTCACATTGATTAAAAAATTTAGTTGCTTGAAAATTTCATCCATTAATTTAAATGGTAATACAACAGTCTGATATAGGTAAATTTGAAGGAAAACGCAGACTTTTGATAAATTTTATGATGAACAGGCAGACGACAAAAAATTTCGAATTGATGTTTTGTCAAGCTTTTCTTGTCAGTCTGGCTCAACACAGTCTGACTCAACATGATCACAGCACAATTCTCTATTGCTCAAGTTTTTTCATTCAACAGAACAATTAATTCATCAATTTCTTTTGAGAATGTAGAACAAGAAAATTTCCTATCCAAATATAAAATTATAATTCTACATGTACAATTAAATTATCCATAAGCCTTTCACAGTGCTTGACTAAAATAGGAACTTATTAGTACAACCAATGAAAGAAAAAAGACATGCAACAACATCTTGTATGTCTGATGATTGAGAGATCATGAAACTCAGAGTTGCATACTAATAGTCACTTTTCTATATAAACTTCATATAATATTTAATCGCAAGAGTTATTTATTAGTTAAATCAATAAAAATGCTTCTAAACATCATATAGGCTAGTTCATACAATAAAAGTGTCCGTCGTAAAAAAATAAAAACAAAAATTGAGAAATTTTGATTTAAAAAATGTTCTATAAATCAGGAAGCTGTAACCTCTGAAAAACAACTGAATCCTCATCTCCCGGAGGAGGAAAATGTGCACATATAATACAAGACAATACACAACTGGGCAGAAGAACTCATACATGTCTATCCAGGCAGTGCCAGACCAACTACACAAATTGTCTATAGGGAACATGCCTTAGCTTCGTGTACCTTGGAACTTTATATGGATTGTCATATTGTTGTTTGTACTCATACCAAGCAGTTTTCAGTGACCAGATAATAGTTCAAACAGCAATAAACCCAGGATGATCAGTAATGCAGTCAGTCAATCACATTTCTTGCTTCGTCTATCTAACTTCTTGGCAACTGCTTGCATAGATTTGCCCCCGGGGAGGGGGGGTACTTCATTGTTCAAATGACTAGACGTGCCACCCAGTTTTTCCAAACCAACCCATGTCTACCGATAAATTCTGTTCCTCGTGGTACCCATGTATAGAAAAAACAACGAAACTTTTTACCCATTTGTACCAATATCTCAAGTGTTTGAACCCAATTTAACAACTGAGGCAGCTCTAAATGCGGCGAAAAGGCATTTGCGCTGAAAACTAAAAAGCACTTTTTATCAGGCTTTTAAAAACAATACATGTCTAAAATTTTTTATATATTTTATAACCCATGTTTAGAGATTCTTTACGAAAAATCAACCCATATGTAGGGAAATTGGCGCTGAAAAAATTACCCATTTGGGCGGCACGTCTAGTATAACGAACAATGGAAGTACCTCTCACCGGGATATTTGCAGCACACATTTTCACTTGCTTATGGTAATGTTTGTCCACATGTACACCTGATCAATGAAGAAGAAAAAACTCAGCAAATAAGAAAAAAATCGATGAAGGATGAACTCAATAAACATTCAAGTGTCTTAGATTTTGAAATCACATAGACTTAATAGCTAATGCTGGAACTAAAAACCAGTGAATGAACAAAAAACCTGATGCAGTGCTGTCGGGAGGGCAAGAGTTTAAAAACCACAAACACAGAACGCATGAAAACATAGAATTTTGAAACCAAGCAGTGCAAGATATAAATACATACCGGTTCTCTTCTACTTCTTCTTGGTTCTGACTTGGGCTTTGATCTCCAATTAGCGCCAAGGCCGTGGAATCTTTGGTTCAAATTGATAAGGCTGGATTATTCCTTTCTTCTAAAGTTCTCTACTCTTGCAATCCTTCCTCAACATAAAACTCTAAAAAATCGCTCTCACTCCCACAGAATCCACTAGCTATTTCTCCCCTGATCTCCTGTCCACTCTCGCTGCTATATCCCCTCAACTCACTCTTGGAAACGTTAAGCCATTGTTGATATTGTGTGCGAAGTGAAATTCATCAAATAGCTCCTCACATGAATTGCTAATCGAATGAATCCGACGGCTGCAGTGACATTAAATCGCAATTTTCAAACTTTAAGTGACATTATTGTGAAAACTGTTGCCCAAATCAAAATAAAAACCAAACCATCCCATTCAGCAGTTCCTTTTACAAAGTTTTACGCAACAAAATCAAAAACTTCAAAACTTGTGTCACAGTCACATTTAAGCACTTGTGCGTGGTTTTAAGATGCGGTTTTCACATGATTCGTTTGACAGTGGTGCAGGCGAGCCAGCGCACTTTCTGTTTTTTTCCGCCTCTGCTCTTGTGTCAGTGGTAAATGGGTCAAACCCTTCTTTCATTTGCATCGCTGGTGTCCATATGAACAATCGGTTGATTGTCCTAGCCAAGTGGAATCTGCTGTGATAAGAAGGACATTATCTCCCTTAATGAGAATGTGACTGGGTAGCCGAGTGGTTAAGGGCGGTGCTTCAGACCGCAATAACAGGTTTGGAGTTTGAATCCAAACTGTGGAAAAAGTTTCGGTTTTTTGTTTTCCAGATTTTAATAGTCTAAACGTTATATAAAGTGTATAATTCCACAAAACTACAATGCTTTTTTGACTATATATTTGCTTCCTCTCATTTCAATTTTGTTCCTCATTTTCATATTATTTTAAATAATTAAAGACTTAAACTTTCAGCTTGCTTTTACATTAAAATCTAATTACGATCAAAAGTAAATTTAAGTTCTAGCTAAGATAAATCAATACTAAGATAAAGGATAAGAGTAAGCCTATATTTCAATATTAATGTCAATTTTGATTTCGATTTCGAATTAAATTTCAAATTTACATGATTTTAAATGTAATTTAAATTCTTTATAGGTACTAATATTCTTATTATGCTAATTACTCTGCCCGCTGTCCTTGCCCATTGCGCTTTTGCCCCGAAAGCATTTTTTCATTGCCCGCTTGGAAATGCGCTTCCTTTTCTGTTGGAACTCTATTCTGCCAAGGCAGCCACCATCTATTTTCGTAATCTTTTTCACCCTTGAAGTTGGTTAAAGTTTGTTAATTTCTCGATTTTGAAATGTTTTGATTTTAGTTGCGGGCTTTTTTTGTTAGTGCAAGCTGATTCTTTAGACTGTTTTCTGGTCGATTGCCAGGAAAAGTGTTTCGCTCTCTGACTCTCAACCTCTAACAAAATGTAAGATTAAATTATCGCCTGAATCTTCTGTGAGTTATTCGTTCTTTCTGCGAAAAATGTTTTCAGCATTAAAAACATATTTGAAATTTTTTCGGGAAGTGGTCACTAAATGTTAAATCAAGGGGCTTTCACTCATACGAGATTTTCTTTACGCAAAAATATTTTCAACGGATTTCCAAACAGACAATGCGATTTTCAGCAAAGGTGTCCAAGATTCCAAAGGAATTGCCTCTCCAAAATGCTGCATTATTTTTCCGCGCAGTTTCAACACTTTAACAAACAAAACAACCCTTGACAATCAGCCTACAAGACCATATTACAAAGGCAATGCTTTCGTCATCACTTGCAAAACTTTATACACATACAAACTAGCAAATTATCTTGGAGAAGCGAGTGCAACATGCATATGACCTGAACTTTCGCTAGAGTCAGGGGAGGTCAGCCTTCCTTTGCTTCCTGGGAAAGCTAACAAATCCACATATTTACAAAATTAGACTGTCGACCTAATATCTGACATTGCTTCAGATTTTGTCCATCTAACTTTGGGCCCCTTGCCAGTGGTTTTTGGATGCATTTTTCGCATGACTCTGCCACATGTGGGGGATTCTTCTATGTGCTCATTAAGTGGCCTCTATTGTGATGAGTAGAAATTGGTCTCCTTGCAAGAGAGAGTCAGTATATGGCCTAATGGTTACAGTCACGGACTCACATACCACATCTCTTGGTGGGGACTTGATTCCCACCAATCTGAGGACACTCTGTCGATAACGGTAGAAGAAAGTTGAAAAGCAAACAAATATCCAAAAGTCCTGCTGGAAAAACAGTGGTGGAAAACAAGCCAGAAGATTAAATAGTGAAAAAAGTCATTTATTGTAGGAGGAAAAAAATTGTGAAACATTTTATTTGGCAGACTCGTTAAGATCTTATCATAAGATTTACTCAAAAAGTGTCCAGGACTATGATGCCTTGCGCAAAATAAGCACAAATTCTAAAACTGCTTACACGTGATTATAATGTCCAACTCTACAACAATGCCTATCAACGGCTAAAGCCACGGCCACACGTGCGACATTTTGATGAAAATTAGAAAGCATTTCTAATTTGAGTTAAAGCGAGTGAGCGTTCTGGTCTCCCTGTATGGGCCTTTTCCAGGGTCTCTGTTTCATTTCGAGGCTGTCATGTGTATAAAAGGCTGAAAATTATTAGGAACTTTCTCATTCATATTTGCAAAACTTGTGAAGTGAATGAGCGAAGAAGATGAAGAAGATATCGTCGAGTGCTTCAGCTAAGTGTTTTTTACTTATTATTATCCATGTTTGTTTGGCCATGTCCTTCAGAGCTTGTAGTAGAACAATTTGTGTAAGTCTGTTGTAGGCCTAAATTCCAGCTATCGTTGTGTGCTTTGCTGCACGTGTGGAAATCCGTAATAAACTGCTCGCTCGAGATCTTCGCCTGTGTTTCAATTTTTTCTTGCAGATTCAGCATGTTAAAAAATGAGATACATGCTGCTGTTCCCAGCTTTTGGAATTAGTTTTATGCTCAATTAGCTTTGAGCTGTGTTGAAATGTTATGATTTTGTGTGCTGTTTGTTGCAGCGAGAGTAGCTGAATTTGTTGGCCGGTAAATCTAGGCAGGGAATTTCCATGAACAAACTAATAAACCACCTAACCGAAAATTTTTTTCGGAATTCCTACTTATTGAAACACGGAGATTCCAAATCCGAGATATGCCTTTCCGAATTTTGACCGGAAGTTGCTGATTTTGATGACGTCACAAGACACTAATAACTGACACATTAAGCCATTTCACAGTCTCATTATTACCGATAGACAAAAAGTAATTTTCAGACTCGCTAACAAAAGCGCATTCAAATGATATATAACTATATTATTTTTGCTTGCATTGGTTGATTGAGTGATGACGTCATCCATTTCTTACTTTTTATTAAAAGGCGGCAAAAAGACGTCAAGTCACGTCTGTACCATTGGAATTGTAGAAAATGATGAAAATTAGAACTTCTGGATAACGTTTAGCATTTAAACGCCCACTGGCTGTTGCTTTAGGATGACGTCATCATATTGGAGTCAATCGCTTCGTCCCTATCACTTCCGCTTATGTTCTTCTCAAGTTGCTTCTTTGCTGCCATAATCAGAGACTTTGCTCGATCCTATCGTTTGGCGTTCTTTCGTGGAGGCTGATCATGCTCATTTCTTTGATATTTTTTCTGTTTCTTCGGCATTTGATCTGATGTGAACCAGACAGGAGAAACATTGCAATTTTCAACATCAACTGTCCAGCCGTTCGCTTCCAATGAAATTTTAGGGACAATCACTTCATTAAATCTGAGCCAGAAATGGCATTGATAATGCGCCCTTAGGACGGCCTGCCTCATAGAATCTGGATCAGGAGGCAATGTTAGAGATGATTTCGTCTTCATCGATTTGTACATTCTAACTCTTGTAGCAACAAGATCTTCGTCGGGCTTCCCCGCATATATGACGGTCTGAATAAATAACGCTGCAACATTTAACCCTTCTTCTGTCAATATAGGTGTCTTATCTAATGATGCCGACAATGAAAGGGAATTCTGCTGTTTTAACGCTTTTTCAAAACTTTAATTTTACCCACTCCAAAGAAATGCGAAGTTGTGTCGCAACCTGATATTCTCTGTATGAAGAACATCATCATTATTATTATTTTTTTTACTATTATTACATTCACATTGTTGTGAGCCGGTGTTCATCAGTGTTCATTTGAATACATCAACATCCCCGTATGCAAATTTTCTACTACCGCCCTAACATTGTTATCCATTCCGGAAGAAATTTCACAGCCCCCTAAATTCAAAGTCTTCCTACATAAATGAGACTTCCATTGGTATTCAAGGGTGTTCCACTGATGTGACTTTTCGACCTTTCCCTCAGCAATATATCAGGATTGTCTAAAACTCGAAATAGCTCTCAAACTCTCTCACTGCTTGCCGATAGAAAAGCAAATATAAAATTGTAGAGCCGTGAAACAAAAAATTAGTAGAACTGCTACAAAAACTAGTTAAATAAATGAAAGGAAGCAACTGTTTTTCTGTTATGAGATTTGTAAATCTCTTTGATAAATATTGACACATACCTTCTCCAGCCAGTGAAAGGCTTTAAGAGGTCTTCATCTTTTATCCCAAAGGTACAATTAAAGGTACCCATTAGCCATGTTTGAAGAATGAGATCAGCTCAGATCAGCCCGAGATAAGCCTATTAGCTGGCAGCTTGCAGTGTTGAACAATCTCCACAATTGTTCCCTGTGATTCTAACTGTTTCAGGCTTTGTTCCTGCTTTCCCCCCGCAATCATCATTGATCCCTATTTAGTTTCAATTTGCTCTCGCTTGTTTGCGGTAATTTCCTTTTTTCTGAGTTGTTCCTTCATCTTCTTAAGTGATTCCCTGTATGTTCCACCTTGACCCCTCTCGTTCTCATTTATTCCCGCCGATTTCTACTTCGTCCCAGTTGTTCCCCTCCGATTCCAAGTCATTACCACTTCGTTTCAGCATGTTACAATGGTTCCATTCAGTTCCGTTTATTCCCACTCATTCCACGAGTTCCCAGCTTTTTGTTTGTTCCAGATTTTAGCGCATGCTGGCTAATGGCTTCCTAATGAGTTTGTTGTTCAAACTCATGCCAAATTTCGAAGACTCAGAACAACCTCTTCGATTGTTTTGATTGTATGCATTTGAATTGCAATTAAAATAATTCATTAACTCAATGATTGTTTAAATTGTGTGCACAGAGAATAGAAATTCCGATCTTATTGTTACAACATTCCTGATTCCTATCTATCTATCTATCTATCTATCTATCTAGGTGTATTTCATCCAGTTTGCAGAAAACCCCTACATAATGTTTGAATTCTTCAAACATAAAAAGGCCAAAGTTTCAGCATTTAGGCCTATAGACCTACTCTACTGAGCGGAGCTTTAAAAAAAGCAGCTTGCATCTGTCAGATTAGATTGACACAATGAGGCGAAGAGAGGAATAAAATTTAATACTTATGTTAAATTGTTGCTGAATAAAATTTAATCTTCGTATTTTTCTGCAATCATAAAATCCAACTGAAATCCAACTGAAAATCCCCTCGTGATGAGTTAAAAACAAACATTATCAGTTGAAATAATGAAATTACCAAATAACAAAAGCGGCCATTGTGATCATTAAAAGCTTAATTTTGTCAAATACCTGATACGAATATTTGTTTTTCATTTTGGCTATCTTTAAAACCTGGAATCTGGAATCTGGAAACTGGAAAATGGAATCTAGAAAACATGGAATCTTTAAAACATGGAATCTAGAAAACATGGAATCTTTAAAACATGGAATCTAGAAAACATGGAATCTTTAAAACATGGAATCTAGAAAACATGGAATCTTTAAAACATGGAATCTAGAAAACATGGAATCTTTAAAACATGGAATCTAGAAAACATGGAATCTTTAAAACATGGAATCTAGAAAACATGGAATCTTTAAAACATGGAATCTAGAAAACATGGAATCTATAATCTCGTAATATGAGATGCTCGTAATCTTTTTTTTTTTTTTTTATAAGACACTATATCATTAGATACATGGTCAAAAAGCTAATTAAAAAAGATACAAAATGTAAAAGGTACAACAAGTTGAAAAAGAAAATTAAACTAAAGTAAGCAGCTCAATTAACCAATAATTGATAGATATAAAGCAAAACTATTGTTATTATAGGGAGAGTTTACTAGTAAAGATTTACTTATCTAAAGTTGTTCGTTTAATGTAAATCTGATAAAGTGTTTGTCAAGATTACCTTAAAGCAAACCTGACCAACTCAAAACAGACCATCATCAGACTATCAAAACTCAAAATAGAATTCAGTTGGTTTTTCTATACAAAAGACCTATTAAGAAACATCCACGCCTTCTGTACTAATTTACCGATATTGAATGTCTCCAAAATCTATTGAAATCCTTTTGACATCGGATTCTCCAAATCTAGATCAGCAGGTCACACGATTTCGATTTTTAAACAAGTATTGAAATTTGATAAGGCAATTTGAAAAATTGAAATAATGATTTTGGTAATTATTGATTATACTGTTATTCAAACATGAGGAGGAAGATTATGGTCAACTATTTGTCTTTGGTAAGAGTTGACTTACGTAACATGTTGCGTTGAATTGAACTGAGCAGATACACAACTGAATAAAGGAATAAAGAACCCTTTTTTATTCAACACAGCAATTAAAATAAGAACTGAACAATCAAGAACGGTTATATAACTTTAATTTGAATTTAATTTTTCTTAGCAACTAAGAACGATGTGAAGCCATTTCAATTCAAAAATTTAGAAAAAGTACACGTGATGAACATTTTATACTCCTTAACAACTAGCAAAACATCTGTAAACTGACCAGAGGCGTAGGAGGGTATTGAAAAGTGGGGGGGGGCACATGAAAAATGGGGCAATATGGAGAGTAAGTGCACCGAAGGTGCACCCTCCCAGACGGGTCCGGGGGCATGCACCCCCGGGAAATTTTGAATATAGAAGCAGCTAATTTGGCTCTTGTTGCCTCTTTCGGACTAAAATTCTTAATTATATAAACATATTTCCAAGGCAGTTGGTGGTCCTACTTAGCCTTTCAAGGTGTAAGGAAGGGGCACTTTTCAGATATAAAAGGGGCAGGCATAAGATTTGGCAGCGCCTGGCCCCCCTGCCCCCCGGCTCCTACGCCACTGAAACTGACACCACCATTTCTGTGACACAAGGGAAGTCAGAGAAAAGGCTTCTCTGTGCACAAATATTCAGAATGCCTCGTGGTGGTGTCACTTGGTAAATTGGAAAGTTTCATGTCAGGATTGTTCAGTTCTTGATTGCTGAGTTCTTATTGCTGAGTGCTGTGTTGAATAAAAAAAGGGTTCTTTATTCCTTTATTCAGTTGTGTATCTGCTCAGTCCAATTCAACGCAACATGTTATGTAAGTCAACTCTTACCAAAGACAAATAGTTGACCATAATCTTCCTCCTCATGTTTGAATAACAGTAATCAATAATTACCACAATCATTTCAATTTTTCAAATTGCCTTATCAAATTTCAATACTTGTTTAAAAATCGAAATCGTGTGACCTGCTGATCTAGATTTGGAGAATCCGATGTCAAAAGGATTTCAATAGATTTTGGAGACATTCAATATCGGTAAATTAGTACAGAAGGCGTGGATGTTTCTTAATAGGTCTTTTGTATAGAAAAACCGACTGAATTCTATTTTGAGTTTTGATAGTCTGATGATGGTCTGTTTTGAGTTGGTCAGGTTTGCTTTAAGGTAATCTTGACAAACACTTTATCAGATTACGAGCATCTCATATTACGAGATTATAGATTCCATGTTTTCTAGATTCCATGTTTTAAAGATTCCATGTTTTCTAGATTCCATGTTTTAAAGATTCCATGTTTTCTAGACATAGTCAATAGAAGTGAGGACTGGTCTGGAAGCCTATTGTCTTAACTCTTTGTCTCGATTTTAATGAGCCACGTGACCAAACTGAGGGGACGAGGAATTGTTTGTCTGTTTGCGTTATGTACTGTACTATCCTTGATTTCTCTGCGAAACTTGGCGTTTTTGATTTAAATATTATGCCCATTCAACTTTGCTTTAGTTTATTCACTGTACATAAACTTAATACATGATGGTTTAGATTGCTGGCTTTCGGGAAAGCGCGCGGTGACTAGTATTGAGCAATTTCATTTCTCTCGAATATACTGAAAATGTGAAATTTCAAATTTGTCTTTCCAAATTCACTGTTATTTTTCGTACAGAGAAATGCGGAAATAAATCTTGGTTTGGAAAAAATAGACCTAAGTAATTTATTCCTGATCGGGAGAATTTCGCTAATATTTCCAGAAGGTTCTCGCATCGGCGGACGTCACTCTCTCGTTAAAGGATTTCTAGGGATTTCTATCGATTGAATATTTTCAGCCGGAAAACTTTTTCTTTCCTGCGTGCAGCCGAAAGAGTAGAGATTACAGAAGTGGGAAGATTCTGTGAGAAGAATCTGAGGCGTTTGAGTTGAGCCTCAAACTTTGAGCTCCAGCCAGGGGCCGTTCACTCCCTTGAATCGCGTACATTTTTTTGAAGAGTAAAATTTCCCTCGCTTGAGACTGCAAGCAGGTAAAGTTTTTCTCGATGTGGGAGAAACTAACATGCGGAATTTCAGCCAGTAGTTTCTCCTTTTCTCTGTCAATTGAGAGCAATTCTTTCTTCCCTAGCTGTGTTTTCTTCCGATCAAGAGTCTTCGAATTCTATTATTTTTCGCAAGGAGGAAGCTCTGAAGATTTTTTAATAAGTTTTGCTGAGTTTTTGAAGGGTGTGGTGATCGATTCGGGTAGAGGGCTTTCGAAAAGAGAAAAGCAGGCGAAAAATAGGAACGAGTAAACGATATGCGAACATTCAGAACTGAATGGTTTTTCCTCTAGAAAGTCTAATTTTAGTTTTTGGATGGCTTTGCTGCTTTTTTTTATTCAAGTTATTAATTGTAGCTACAATAGAGCTTGTAAGACTGACTATTTTCCTGCTTAAAAAGAAATAGCGGAACTCTCCTAGCGGAAATTTTGCCCTGATTCTTATTTCTTGGTATCGGGAGAGACGTCTTTAGTACTGAAGAACGATCCCATTCAGGAGGAATTAGCTTATATCCGCAGCCGAGTTGAACTGCTTATCATACGTGATGTTGCACTTATCTTCATCCAAGAATTTGAATGATAAACTGAACATTTCTCGTCGTTCCTGATCTTTCCTGGTGTTTTCTGCAGTCGATTCTCGAACGTTGTCCCCTCAGTTTGATCACATGACCAAAATAATTTGCGCGTTCAAGTTGTGCGGCCGAATTCAATAGAACAAAAGAAATTATGACAATAGGTTTCCAGACCAGTCCTCACTTCTATTGACTATGTTTTGCGTACTGTGGTGGATAAGCTCTACTGTGGTGGTGTATTTTGTGTACTGTGGTGGGTTATTATGCTTGTTGTGGTGGGGTTTTTTGCGTACTGTGGTGGATAAGCTCTACTGTGGTGGGTTATTATGCGTACTGTGGTGGGTTATTATGCGTACTGTGGTGGGGTTTTTTGCGTACTGTGGTGGATAAGCGCTACTGTGGTGGGTTATTATGCGTACTGTGGTGGGTTATTATGCTTGTTGTGGTGGGGTTTTTGCGTACTGTGGTGGATAAGCACTACTGTGGTGGGTTATTATGCTTGTTGTGGTGGGGTTTTTTGCGTACTGTGGTGGATAAGCACTACTGTGGTGGGTTATTATGCTCGATGCGGTGGCATTGTTTGCTGTCTGTGGTCTGTGGTTGATACTGACTATTTGGGTGGTTTATTTGCTTCGTGTTGTATGAAGCAAACAACTGGTCATTTTTATCATCACTGAACTTTTGATGAACTACACACAGATTTGACCTTTTAAATTTGAAATTCGAAAATTTTACCGACTGTAGGAAATTGATGACAAGCCAGTCAATAATCAACCGATTCAATCTATTTATAATATTCAATTCATGAACAGGTTCTTGCCAAATTCTAAATGATCTTAGGTACTGCAGTGTGCTGTACTGTTATGTGTTTCTCTAGCAGTAGAAATAATTCTAAATAGCATTAAGAGTATTTGCAGAAGATACGAAAATGAACTACTGCTTTGATTCAAGTCTGTTGTGACCCCGATTATAGAGTTACGGGAGTTTGTAGCTTTGGAACCCTGGGCGCCACGAAAACTGATGAAAGGGGCTGCGAGAGCCTCTGACAACCCTAAAGCAAAGAAGAGACTTTTGTTGAACGAAAGAGAGTCTCAAGCAACGGCTTATATACTTGAATATCTCGATGAATTTCTTATTAATATCAATAATGCTGGCTCGAAATTACTAAGTATTAAGAACACGTTTTGAAAAATGTGGGCACGCCCGAACGACATCGAAAGTACTTTCTCTATTTACCTGAGATTTTTTACAATCTTTGAGAGATCATAATACACTACGTTTTTTATTGTTAATACGTAACATGTGCGACTTTCACGTGTAATTAACGTTTTGTGAGTTCAGAGCAACGTCTGAGTGAATCGTAACTGTCATTAATATATTTAGACTCAAGACCCAGACTTTCTCCATGTTTTTGGGATATGATTTTAGCACAGGACTATCATCAATTTCCTACAGAATTTAAAAGGTCAAATCTATTTGCAGTTCACCAAAAGTTCAGTGATGATAAAAAATGACCAGTTTTTGCTTCATACAACACGTAGCAAATAAACCACCCAAATAGTGCCGTATCAACCACAGACCACAGACAGCAAACAATACCACCGCATCGAGCATAATAACCCACCACAGTAGTGCTTATCCACCACAGTACGCAAAAAACCCCACCACAACAAGCATAATAACCCACCACAGTAGTGCTTATCCACCACAGTACGCAAAAAACCCCACCACAACAAGCATAATAACCCACCACAGTAGCGCTTATCCACCACAGTACGCAAAAAACCCCACCACAACAAGCATAATAACCCACCACAGTACGCATAATAACCCACCACAGTAGAGCTTATCCACCACAGTACGCAAAAAACCCCACCACAACAAGCATAATAACCCACCACAGTACGCATAATAACCCACCACAGTACGCATAATAACCCACCACAGTAGAGCTTATCCACCACAGTACGCAAAAAACCCCACCACAACAAGCATAATAACCCACCACAGTACACATAATAACCCACCACAGTACGCATAATAACCCACCACAGTAGTGCTTATCCACCACAGTACGCAAAAAACCCCACCACAGTACGCAAAATAACCCACCACAGTAGTGCGTATCCACCACAGTAGTGCGTATAGATTCGCTAGCGTGTAAATAAAGCTTTGAAAACTCAGACAAGATGAAAATAAAACAATGATATCTTCTGGGGAAATCAGTGATGATGGATGATTAAATTTTCCAAAGAGATAGTAGATGTTTTATGCACACAACTCTCAACTCTTGGTTTAGGCCACACCATGATCAACTCTCTTTGTGGGGAATTACTCTTTTAAATTACTCTTTTGTGTAGAAAAAATCAGTTTATTGTTTCATTCTTGGTTTTTCATGAATAACTTCAGATGGCAGCACTTATTTTCATTTATCTTGGTCTACCATTGCCTTCCAAGAAAATCCTTTAGTGTAGGCCTATCCTATAATGCATATGTTCTGGTTTTAGAAGAACACTATGAAATGTGAAAAAATGAATAAAGTAAAGAAAGTAAGATAAAAAATTAGTTATTTTAGCTTCACCCAGAAATGAAAAGTTAACAAATTCAATAAACTAAATTTTTGAAATTTGAAATTCATTCTCCTAAACAAAAACAGAGATATCTCTAACAACATCCTTCTTCAGCATTAATTATCCAGTCAGCAACTGCCCAGCTTATCAGTTACAGTACACATCTGCTCCACAGAATATATCACAAGACAGGCCAGTTTTGTTTGCTATTATACATCATTTGTCACTTGAAGTGTGGTTCACAAGTGAGATTCTATGAACAGCTGGAATGTCGGATTATTTTTTAGCCCTCATTCCCAAAAAGCTTTGTCCTGAACAGCAAAAACTTCAAGACCAAACTTTTTTTTGTGAATGATTGAATGAAGATGGCATTTATTTCCCCCATAAAAATTATTTTTAACAACTTTGTACTGACTCTGGAACGCTCAACACTTTTCAGAACATTGCATTGGTGATCTGAAAGAAAAAAACAGACACTAATTACCCTAGGATTACAAAACACAATAATTGTTTGAAGTGGAAAGTCCCAGTGCCCTTTGAATAAAACATTCACATGCTTCGGTAAAAGAATTTTAATCAATATTGTACATCACAAAAAGCAGAACAGTACTTGAAAAATAGAATGGAATGGGCCTAGGCAGCATGTCATTAAAAGCTTAAAATTATGAATACATTTGGAGAAAAATTTCAGTATGTTTGCCAATTTTCCCATGAGTGAGATATAGTGTTTTAAGGAGTTTGAGATATGCTCTTTCAGTTGAAAAAAAATTTGCGTTATGGCAGGGTAGGGATTTTTCACAATTTGCAACTGAATCTACCCATATAAAGTTTTGCATTTTTATTACGAAAATGTACACTAATTTTTTGTTCCGCAGTAGAAAAGTAACGGCATGTTCGATCTCTAATACGGTTTGAAAACTTGAGAAATTAAGCTCGGGCCTACGCCAGGTAACATAAAAAATCCCGAATTTTCCCGACTTTTAAGTTAGGTTTGTATCAAAATATTTGTGAGTGAAGAATTTAGATTGATAGGGGAAGCGTGTTCTCAATGGTCAACTGATGCCAGTTTGAGCTAAAATTTGAAATAGTTTGCCAATTTTCCGAGTATACAGACCTGTATCAGAATGTCGTCCTCATCTTGGAGATCCATTTCGAGAAAACTTCATCTTGTGGCAGGGTACAGTTTTTGAGATATCTTTAATTTACATTTCCAGAAATTTCGCTGTAAAAACAGACTTCCCTGCTGATGAAATATAAGCATCTATTTACCACTTAAACCCTACAGATCTCCATGAAACTTCACTTGACTGTAGCCACCTCCTCAGTCTACAGCATCATGGCCACCCTTTTCACTTCGCGCGTTCCAAGATGCCTGATCACGCTGCTGGGTTCCTGTGGTGAAAAAATTCTCTGCCCCTCCCTCCTCCCTCCATTTTGACCCTTCCTTGCAGGCGCAAGAGCCGTTTGGTCAGGGGCATAAACATTTCTGCTCTATGTTAATGTATGTTAGTATGTTAGAATGTATGAAAATAATGGTGTTTTAGCGTCAGTTACAAGGATCTCAGTAGTAGGTCAACTAATCGAGACCTCAACCCTGGCTGTGAAGCTTCCATGGCTGGGCTCGAACCCTGACCAGACTGAGCTCCTGACACCACCACCAGTCAGGCACCTGAATTACACCACCACGCCACAATACGTTCAACAGAACACCACAACAACCTTGACTTGTTACTAAAATAGCCTTCTTACTTGTGTTGTAGATAGATTATAACTTGTAAATAGCCTGATAGCATGAAGCACAGCCTACTGAAATAAAAACCTTGATGGATTTACGGGGCTACCGTAACTTAGTAATTAAAAATGAATGAATGAATAAAATGAATAAAAATACATTTATATAATAACATGGCCTGCCCATGTTAATATATAATAGATATAATAGGCCTAGATTCTATTAGGTAGTTAGTAGGGCCTAACACGGCAGCAACAGGGTCACCACGCATTCAACAAACAAGCAAAGGTATACCTTGATTTTTTGTGTTGTGCTGAGATGTTTTGACATTAGAAATGGATTTTTCGCAAAACGGTTTCCATAATCTAAGTTCTCTCTTCCCATGTTAATTGGTTTAAAAAAACGGAATTATGAAAAGATAGTAAGATAGCGTAAACTTTACTTTCAATGTCCCAAGAACAAGATTCAGATTCAAGGCCTCAAGGCCAGGACAAGACTCAGATCCGACATTCGCGCTATTATTATTGGGTTATTATTGGGCTCCTGCGGAGGGCTTCTCGCCGCTTCGCGGCTCGCGGGCGACGCTTCGCGTCGCTCTGCTCGGCTTGGAATTAACTAGTAAGATAGCGTAAACTACCAACCGCTCGGTGGCACGTGCTCCGCACGTGCTCTCCCTCCCTTGAAACTCGTTGGGTGGCTCATCCGTGCACATTACAGTCGGCTATGCAAGATATAAGGTGACTGGGGTCATACATACGCGGGATTTTAGCTGCAATAATTGTTGGCGATAAAAAGCATCACGTGAACATCCAACCTGAATAGGAACTTCATACGGAAAGAGTAGGAATCTAGAGTGGCGTCCAACACAAGGGGAATTATCATTATAAACATTATTTTTGAGGGTAAAAAGCATCATGTGACAATCGCACCTGAGTGGGAAAAGTGTCACGGCACAATATCTTTCAGCGCCACATTTTTAACGACGGCAAAAATATTTTATCATTAACGGCAACTTTTTCAATGTTTATGAAAGCTTTTTACTTTCGTGGTGATTCAAATCTATTCCTCAAGGTGATTTTTCTTTTCACGGCAACTTCATCTTTCTCACGGCAATTTTTACTTTTCACAGCAATTTCACCTTTCTCGCGGCAATTTCATTTTTCACGGCAATTTCATCTTTCTCGCGGCAATTTTAATTTTTCACGTCAGTAGGGCATGAACAACTATCCAGCAAGGCGCGAAAGGGTAATCCTGCCTTCCAAATGGTATGATGGACGATCTCGAGGGAATGAGCGAAACTGAGTTAATTCAGGTTTATTTTAGAGGAGGATTCCAATATGGAGAAATATTGCTGCTTCTTGCAAGGAGACATGGAATTGAAATGAGTCTCAGTACATTAAAGCGACGACTACATTCATTAGCATTACGTCGTCGTGTTGTCCAGTATGATAACGCGAGGGTCAGGGAGGCAATAAATGAGGTGTTAGACGGTCCTGGTTCTTCTAGAGGTTATCGGGCCGTCTGGCATCATCTTCAGATCAGTGGTATTGTCGTACCAGGACAAGTTGTCATGAATCTTCTCCGGGAAAAGGACTCCAATGGAGTAGAGGAAAGAAGAGCCCGTCGTTTAAGAAGAAGGGTTTATCGTAATCTTGGCCCCAATGACACGTGGCACTGTGATGGCTACGACAAACTCAAGCCTTTCGGCTTTCCCATTCACGGTTGTATCGATGGGTGGAGCAGGAAAATCATATGGGTATATGTAACACGCTCCAACAATTTCCCTAGGAACATTGCAGCATACTTCTTAGAAGCTGTGGAAGAGTTTAATGGGTGCCCCTTGCAACTCATTACAGATTTAGGAACAGAAAATGAGCTTATGGCAGCAATGCAGTGCTATTTCAGAAATGACATCTAAAGCCACAACTACATACCCTCTTCGAGAAATCAAAGGATAGAAGGCTGGTGGTCCTTCTTGCGAAGAACTCACGCAAATTGGTGGATCAATTTTTCAAGGATATGTACTCGTCAGGTATTCTTGACCCCAGTGACCAATTAGCCAAAGAATGCCTGTGGTTTTGCTTTTCAGCTCTACTGCAAGATCATTTAACCCTAATCCTACCGGGGGGGGGGGGGCTGGAATCCCTCTCAAGCTTTCTTTGAAACCGTTTTGTTTTGTGATAGATGAAAGCTTCCAAACCAGGCTGACATTAAGCCTATATGTATAAGCTGCATTGTGATACAAAAAATTCCCAAAATAACAACAATGGGTCACGTGACATTGCCTTATATGGAAAGCGGTCATAACAAAACCACAAATAAATGCCTATT
Source organism: Chrysaora quinquecirrha (assembly GCA_014526335.1). Classification (NCBI taxonomy): domain Eukaryota; kingdom Metazoa; phylum Cnidaria; class Scyphozoa; order Semaeostomeae; family Pelagiidae; genus Chrysaora; species Chrysaora quinquecirrha. The sequence continues at coordinate 1,774,508 of JACTAT010000043.1, read as the reverse complement.
ATTACCAGTAAATCTTATCAAAATTGACTGAATCTTTGCAAGATAAGAGCAAATAGTTACTAGCAACAAAATGTAAAGAAATTTTCTATTGATATTAAGGAAGGTCGATTTTGACCAACATCTATAGCATGTTTTGATTATGATGTCACAATGACGTCATAATAGAAGTGGGAGACGCCTAATTTACCAACATTACTCCTAATACATTGGCCAATGCTTGTGCCAAGTTTGATTGCTCTAGCTCTACTGGACAGCAATTTATGGAGGGGGGTGGAAGCCACTCCCCCCGCTGTGTTAGATAAAAAAGCCCGGTAAGATTGGGGTTAAACCAAGTCAAAGAGCACTGGAATAGTCATTATATAAGGAGATCCCGCTTTGGAACTATTAGTGGCCGGCTCGATTCTCTTTTCTTTGTTCCTGAACGCCGAGAGGGTCAGCCTCACCTTCTTCAAGTCGTTTCAGAGAATCAGAAAAATTTTGCCCGTTCACAGCTAATTAACAGGGACGCAAAAAACGAATTCCAAGAGTATTTCGTGTACATCAAGGACACAGCCGCATTTTCGATGCCGGCCAACTGGAGGCAAGCTTTAGACATGTACCAAAACTTGATGACGATTGCAAAACAATAAAGTACACATAAAGCATAAGCATTTGAATTTTGAATTGATGCAAACTTTAATTATAATAAGAAACAAAAACCACGAAAAAACAATGCCTTTCTTCTTGAGTCCATTTTAGTATATACTTGCCACTTAACTTTTTAACATAAAAAAATCAAACAAAACGATAAATGGCACAGGTTCAGTGTTTCTAATGTCGTCGAAAGACATTGCCTTTACAGAAAGCTATAAGAAAAACATCATGGAAATCCTGATCAGTTTTCATGTGTGCAACATGAAAGGTGATCTCTCTGCCACAAGCATCAACAATGGGAAAACAGATGGTGTGTCTTGGATTTTTCGTCATGTACTCATGGTGAAAGTTGCATGTTATAATGAAGTTTCTCATTTCCTATAGGCTTTTGACTCTGACCAGTAAGCCATTTCATGACATTGGGTATTGATATATCTGGAGTTTTAACAGTGGTTTGGAAATCTTTATCAGTGAACTCAATATCATCATTAAAATCCCGGTCCGCGATTGCTGTTTCTATACCTGCAATGTTAGTATCCTCAAATCTCATTAACTCATCTTGGAACATATCCATGATACATTGGAACAATCAAACTGAACAGCTAAGTGGAGTTTGGTGTCATGTTGCCAGCAAGATCCTTGATAAAAAGACTTCTACACACATCTGGATTTTAAATGATTGTTTTCTTTTCAAGTCATATGCATCAAGCCCAACAGAGAACCCTTGCATATACATAAAGCGTTTGGTAATAAATGAAACTTTTAGAGATTTGATAATGTCTTCTTCGTGGCTTTTATCGACAGGCCTGTATAATTATGTTCAATTGTTAGGTATTCATGTACTACACAGTCTTTCTGTATTTCAGCAAGCACTCTTATCTCTTGCTCTGTTAAATGCTCATCCTTGATGTTCAACAAATCAACATCTTGATAAATGCAGTTGTATGCACAGGGTGCAAGAAAACAGGGAGCTGGACCATCTTGAGCCATTGAGACTGCCACAATCCCTCCACAGCTTCAGAAATTACCATTCTGCACATGGAAAGTGGAAGTCAGAGGAGATCCATCAGAAACATTTCTTGTCCAACTAGTTTCACAGTATCACAAAGAAGTTCTATTGCCAATGCACCTTGATCAATGCCATCTTAACCTATGAATTTCAGTCGAGGTGTGTTTGTCACAGAACTCATATTAGTCTGATGCTGCCACAGTCGTAAAATGCGTGTTAATGGTACACAACGACGGGTGATGAGAAATATATCTTTATACTGGTTTGCCTTATTCTTAAGCATTTTGAAAACATCTCAACCGACTCATAATCTAAAACAAGCTTGCTGACGTCATTATTGTCTGGCATTGCGTTACTGTTTAGGTACTCTTCTGCTGGAGAGGGCAATGTTTCGTTTGAAACAGCCAACGGCTGAGAGCTTTGTGACAAAGCTATAGGAATCAAATCTTCATTATCGTTTAAGTCGGGGATGCATGAAATCATATCACTGTCAATGTGCTGTTCAAAATCAAAGTCTGGAATATCAATTTGCTCTTGGCAAAATCCTTCATATTTCAAATGATCTACACAAGAACACAAATAAAGTGTTATGCGCTTGTTATCTTTTCCAAGGGCAATGCGGTATTCTTCTAGATTAAAAATAGTTTTGCTATCACCTGGCATAGACTGGGCACATTGCCCATCGTCATATAATAGAACATATTCAGCCTCATGGTTGAAGTTATGATCAAAAGCTCTGAATTTTGGAACTGCTGTTTTGTTTGGTTGTATATTTTTCCAATATATGAGCATGCGTGTGGACGTCGAGAGGCCTAAGAAGCAGCAATCCTATCATTGAATGAAACCTCAAATAACGGTGAATTAGGGCTTAAACTGAGCGGTTGACAAATATCAAGTCCATTTAAGACAAGGGAAAAGTTACAAGCAGGCAAAAATATTGTATACTTACACATATTTATTATCCAAATCACGAGGACAATCAAGGTCACCCTTTCGACTCGCCATGCTTGACAGAGGCATTTCACGTTCACGCACGCGCAGTAACACGAACTAGAGGAACTTAAAATTGCCGCGAGAAATGAAATTGCCGCGAGAAAGGTGAAATTGCCGTGAAAAATGAAATTGCCGCGAGAAAGATGAAATTGCCGTGAAAAATAAAATTGCCGCGAGAAAGGTGAAATTGCCGTGACAAGTAAAAATTGCCGCGAGAAAGATGAAATTGCCGTGAAAAGAAAAATCGCCGTGAGGAATAAAATTGAATCACCATGAAAGTAAAAAGTTTTGATAAAAATTGAAAAAGTTGCTATTTATGATAGAATGTTTTTGCCGTCGTTGTTAAAAAATGTGGCCATGAAAGATATTGTGCCGTGACACTTATGGGCCACCGTACAGCTGCGCGGTTGCCCAGTTGCTCAGTTGCCCAATTGCTCACTTGCCTAATTGCCAAATTGCCAAATACCCTTAGATTCCCTTAATATGACGTTATGCTCCCGATTCTTCGATTCGCTAATTCCCCGTTCCTACTTGTATAGAAGAAGAACCATTTAGGGTCGTTAACGTGAAATTGCTCGAAAGACATGGTCCAATGAATTGAAACGACGCAACACTTGCAATTAAACAAAAAATAAGTGTATTCACTCTACCATTCACTCTATTTGACAGCGAATTTTATTCCATAAATTTAATAAGACATACCATAAATCAATGAGACATAAATTCGCACTGACCTTGAATAAGGTGACAGTTTACTCAAGTCAACTGAAATGACGCAACAAAATCACGTAAACGAACAGTTTACTCCAGTCAATTGAGATGACGCAACCACCAAATCAAGTAAACAAAGATCAACAGAACCGAGAATGCTCTAAAATAAATTCTTGATTTGCTTCTTACATTCACTGTGTTATCCCGAATGTGAAACGAAACAAGTATAAAAGAACGGGACAAATGATAAACGCCTTCATCATTTTTTAACAGCACTCGACCTCCTAGGAAATATATTCCCTATTCCTTGTGGATGCACGAATTGGTGCGCCACAAAACACGGCATCCTTTTAGATGCTTCGAAACACAGTGATGCAGCACGGAATGGATTTTACCCCGTGACCGGACGTGCCCCTCGTGGGGTTCGTGCCTCAAATGTTTTCGAAGGGCGGGGGAATGCTGCCTTACTGTACATCTTTTGTCTGCCTTTGTTTCCTCGCATGTCATTAGACCAATATCGAGCACAATGATCGGTATTTGCCAGGCCGTGGCGCAGCTGGCAGCAGCCTGCCACGAACGAGGCGATGATGACAAGGTAGCACGTTGGTGGCTCGACCCCGCACGGGAGTTGGCAAACCGGGAAGCGGCCCAACTTCGGATCGAACTCTTACAAGGAAACGCGATCGCCAACGCCACGCCTACTCCGCACTTTAGTATACAGACTAGCTCGGCCGCTAGCGTTACGCGCGAGGCGGCCATCGCTAGCTCCTGCGGAGGGCTTCTCGGTAGCATGTGCTCCGCATGTGCTCTCCCTCTTTGCAAACTCGTCCGGTGGCTCATCCGTGCGCATAGCAGTCAGCTATGCAAGAAATAAGGTGACTGAGGTAATAGAATCGCGGGATTTTAGTTGCGATAATCGTTGGTAAGAATAAAAAGCATTACGTGAACATCCTACGTGAATCGGAATTTCATAAGGAAGGAGTAGGAATCTAGAGTGACGTCGAACACCAGGGGGATATTCGTTGTAAACATGATATTTGAGGGTAAAAAGCATCATGTGACCATCGCACCTGAGTGGGAATCTCATAATGAGGAAATAAAAATCTAGACTGGTGTAATTCACCTGGGGAATTTGAAATGGTACCCTTTTCTCTGAGAGTACACAGGATCACGTGAAATGTGGATGACATGGGAATGTAATATGGACAGAGCAAATATCGCAAACGTCGTTGCTAAGGGTTTCATTTGCTTAGTTGCTTGGTTACCCTGTAACTGATTGGCTTGGTTGCTTGGTTCGAAGTTGTTGGTTTCACAGTTGCCCAGTTGCTCGGTTTCCCCGGTTTCCCAGTAGCCCAGTTGCTCGGTTGGCCAGTTGCGCAATTGCTGTGGTTGTCCAGTTGTTCAGTTGCCTAGTTGTCAAGTTGCTCACTTTGTCATTTCTCCGTTACACTTTTGCTCCATTGCTTGGTTTCCCAGTTGCCAAGTTGTGATGTTGCTCAGTTGCTCACTTGCCCAGTTGCTTGTTGCCCTGTTGCTGATATGTTCGATTGTTTGGTTCCCAGTTGTTCAGTTTCCAAGTTGCCCAGTTGTTCGATTTCTTAGTTGCCCAGTTGCTGGGTCACTCAGTTGCGCCGTTGCCCAGTTGCTGACTTGCCCAATTTCTTGGTTGCTCCTTTGGTGCGTTTCTTGATTTCCCGGCTGCGTGGTTGCCCAGTTGCCCAGTTGCTCACTTTCCCAATTGCTTGGTTGCCCTGTTGCTGATGTGCTCGGTTGCCTGGTTCCCAGTTACTCGGTTACCCACTTGTCCAGTTGCTCTGTTCCCCAGTTCCGCTGTTGCTTTTGCTGCCTAGTTGCTCAGCTGGCTAGTTGCTCAGCTGCCAGCTGCATGGTTTCCTAGTTGCCCAGTTGATCGGTTGCCCAGCTGTTCAGTTGCCCAGTTGCCCGTTTGCTCAGTTGCTGAGTGGCTCTGTTTTGCTGTTGCTCGGGTGGTTGGGTTACCAAGTTGCGTAATTACTCGGCTGCCCAGATGCTAGGCTGCTTTGTTTCCCAGTTTCTCAGTTGCCCAGTTGCTGGGTTGTTGGGTTGCCTATTTGCTCTGTTGCCCAGTTGTGTAGCTGCTTGGTTGCCCAGATGCTTGGTTGCCCTGTTGGTTAGTTGCCCAGTTGCCCAGTTGCAGAGCGGCTCTGTTTCCAATATGCTCAGTTGATTGGTTGCCGAGTTGCCAAGATGCTCAGTTGCCCAGGTGCCCAGTTGCTTGGTTGATGCTGGTTTGCACGCACGTTTGCACAAGTGTTTTATCTGATAAACCCCCTAAATACACTGCATTGATATAATTTTATCCCCTTAATAGAAGTCAGAGAACAAAACTAAAGGGTTTTGGTAAACTTTTACACGCTGTAAAAGTGATGCATACCGTTAATACAACGCCTTAATGGCACTGTACTTCTTAATACAAGTCAAAGAATCAACCAAGTCGGTATTGCTACAGCCTTGACATGCTGTACTACCTCAATATACCATGTCTTTATGCTATGGTTCCTCTTCAATTCAAATCCAAGAAAAGAACGAACACGTGTTTCAATTTTATTTATGTGATGTACCCCCTTAATGCAATTCCTTAATACCATTGAACTTCTAAATTCAAGTCAGGGGGTTGCGCACCCTTAATACAATTCCTAAATACCCTTGGATTCGGTTAATATGAAATCATGTTCGCAATCCTTCGATTCCCTAATTCATCTGATCTACCCCATTAATATATGTCATTAATACGATTGTACCCCGTAAATTCAACTTAAGGGGTCATGTCCCCTTAAAACAATGCCCAAATACCTTAACATTCCCTTAATATGACATTATGTTCCCGATTCCCCGATTCCCTAATTTTCCGTTCCCAGTTTTACACACTCAGAACCATTTAAGGTCGTTAACGTAAAATTGCTTGAAGGACATGGTCGAATGAATTGAAACGACGCAACAGTGGCAATTAAACAAAAAATAACTGTATTAACTCTATCATTCACTCTATTTGAAATCGAATTTCATTCAATAAATTTAATAAGACATATCATAAATTAATAAGACATATAAATTCGCACTGACCTTGAAGGCATACCGGAAAAGCGGGACCCGGGACCCTAGGTGGGACCCAGCGGGACCCGGGACCCTAGGTGGGACCCTAGACGTGGGACCCTAGCGGGACCCGGGACCCTAGGTGGGACCCTAGACGTGGGACCCTAGCGGGACCCGGGACCCTAGGTGGGACCCTAGACGTGGGACCCTAGCGGGACCCGGGACCCTAGGTGGGACCCTAGACGTGGGACCCTAGCGGGACCCGGGACCCTAGGTGGGACCCTAGACGTGGGACCCTAGCGGGACCCGGGACCCTAGGTGGGACCCTAGACGTGGGACCCTGGCGGGACCCGGGACCCTAGGTGGGACCCTTGCACAATCGACACAAATCATTGAAAAATCAGCAAAAAAATTGGAGTGATAACCTATTGCGCCAACAGTGTAACCCAAATGGGAGACATAGAGTGAGTTGTTGCACATATGGACGGCCATTAGATTAGGTGCAAATTGTGGGAAAAGCGAGAAAAAATTCCATGATAGAAATGTGTGAAGCCAAAATTGACGATGAATTCAAGATAAATCAAGAAAAATTACATTAAGAAGCTAAACAAGACAAATTTCAAAGTAATTTTAAGTCCATTTAAACTATTTTCAGCCTTCTTCGTGCATATATTGGCAAAGTGCCGCAAAAAACAACTCTCAGTAGGCCACCATCAAAATATCAGGTCCAGCCACTAAATCTGAGATGAAAACGCAGGGTGCTTTTACGTGCCAAGTCTTTTTTCTGAATATTTTTATGCTGCAGACAGTGGACTTTTGGCGCGGTATTAGTGACGCAATCTACAAACATTGGAACTATACACCCAGGCTCAAATGTATACGCTAGTTTAAATGGACTTAAATTACTTTCACATTTATCTTGTTTAGCTTCCAAACAAAACTTTTCTTGATTTCTCTCGAAATCCTCGCGAATTTGTCTTCAAATTGTTCTCTGAAACTGATGTTCCCACATACGCGGAACAACTTGCTCCGTCTCTTCCATTTTGTTACACTTTTGACGCAATGGATCATTGTTGCAATCATTTTATTGATTGCTCAATGCCTATGTTTAGGGTCCCACCTAGGGTCCCACGTCTAGGGTCCCACCTAGGGTCCCGGGTCCCACCAGGGTCCCACGTCTAAGGTCCCACCTAGGGTCCCGGATCCCACCAGGGTCCCACCTCCATCAAAAAATACAAATCACTGTCATTTCATCCAACTGGCAGGATAACTTAATTGTTCAAATGTCTGTGGAATGCGTAAACAGTATAACGCGAACGGAAGTGTCTGCACCACAGAAATTCTAAGGAAAATGGAAACGACGGGGCAGTAAAGTCCACCGACATATTGCTCGATTTTGTGCACTAAACCTATTTAAAAAAAGTGGCTTCGGAGTGGGAAAATGAAAAGAAATAACCACTGCAGCAACTGAAATTGGAGTTGAAATTTCGAAATTCATTTTTGAAGAACGAAGAACGCTGCGTTGTTCAGATGAAGTTGTTATAAACAAAGGCTTAGGCCACCGATGAATCGATGACCACAACGAACGAGGTGAAGAGTTAGGAAAATATATGGGATTTATTTTGAAACGATTAAAGATTTGTGGAAAACAGAAAGAAAAACATTATAAACGATTTATCCATATGTATTATTCGTATATTATAGAGGTTTTCATCTCAGATTTAGTGGCTGGACCTGATATTTTGATGGTGGCCTACTGAGAGTTGTTTTTTGCGGCACTTTGCCAATATATGCACGAAGAAGGCTGAAAATAGTTTAAATGGACTTAAAATTACTTTGAAATTTGTCTTGTTTAGCTTCTTAATGTAATTTTCTTGATTTATCTTGAATTCATCGTCAATTTTGGCTTCACACATTTCTATCATGGAATTTTTTCTCGCTTTTCCCACAATTTGCACCTAATCTAATGGCCGTCCATATGTGCAACAACTCACTCTATGTCTCCCATTTGGGTTACACTGTTGGCGCAATAGGTTATCACTCCAATTTTTTGCTGATTTTTCAATGATTTGTGTCGATTGTGCAAGGGTCCCACCTAGGGTCCCGGGTCCCGCCAGGGTCCCACGTCTAGGGTCCCACCTAGGGTCCCAGGTCCCGCTAGGGTCCCACGTCTAGGGTCCCACCTAGGGTCCCGGGTCCCGCTAGGGTCCCACGTCTAGGGTCCCACCTAGGGTCCCGGGTCCCGCTAGGGTCCCACGTCTAGGGTCCCACCTAGGGTCCCGGGTCCCGCTAGGGTCCCACGTCTAGGGTCCCACCTAGGGTCCCAGGTCCCGCTAGGGTCCCACGTCTAGGGTCCCACCTAGGGTCCCGGGTCCCGCTAGGGTCCCACGTCTAGGGTCCCACCTAGGGTCCCAGGTCCCGCTAGGGTCCCACGTCTAGGGTCCCACCTAGGGTCCCGGGTCCCGCTGGGTCCCACCTAGGGTCCCGGGTCCCGCTTTTCCGGTATGCCGACCTTGAATAAGGTGACAGTTTACTGAAATGAACAGGTTACTCAAGTCAATGAGATGGCGCAACCAAATCGCGTAAACAAACATCGACAGAACCGAGAATGCTCTGAAATAAACTTAAAAAATCTCTTATTACGTTCACTATTTTGTTGCGATTGTGAAACGAAACAAATATAAATGAACTGAACAAATGATAAACGCCTTTATCATTTTCCAACAGCACTCGAACTTTTGGGAATTATATTCCTCGCTCCTTGTTGATGTACGGATGAATGTGCCACGAAACGCACGGCAGCTGGTAAACCGGGAGCGGCCGAACTTCGGATCGAACTCTTACAAGGAAACGCGCGTGCCAAGACCACCGCCCCTCCTTAGCGTATTAGTAAACTCCTGCGGAGGGCTTCTCGCCGCTTCGCGGCTCGCGGACGACGCTTCGCGTCGCTCTGCTTAGCTGCCGCGAGCTGCGCTCGCGGCAACCTCTCTGTGGCACGTGCTCTGCACGTGCTGTCACTACTTCAAAACTCGTTGGGAAGCTCATCTGTGCACATTGCAGTCGGCTATGTAAGAAATAAGGTGACTGACGTTATACACACGAGGGGTGTTAATTGCGATCATCGTTGGTAAGAGTAAAAACGATCACGTGAACATCCGACTTGAATGGGAATCTAGTATGGACAGAATAAAAATCCACATGGACGTCTGCACCGAAGGGACTTTAGTAGCGAATATCGTTGGAAAGGGTAGAAAGAACCACGTGACCATACGACTGCAAGGGGATTTATATATGAGCAGAATAAAAATCCACATGGAGGTATTGCACCAAAGAGATTTTGGCTGCGAATATTGTTGCTAAGGGTAAGGAGGACTACGTGACCATCCGCTTGGAATGTGATTCTCATATGAGCAGAATAAAATTCCACATCGCCGTTATGCACAAAAGGAAGTTCAGTTGCGAATATAGTTGCTAAGGGTAAAGGGGGCCGGTTGACCATCCGACTGGAAGGGGATTCATATATGAGCAGAATAAGAATGAACATGGAGGTCATGCAGCAAAGTCATTTTGGTTGGGAATGTGGTTGGAATGGGTCAAAAGGACCATGTGACCATCCGACTGCAATTGGAATCTCATATGAACAGAATGAAATCCGGACTGACGTCAAGAACCAAAGGGATGTTAATTGCGAACATCTTACTAAGGGCAAAAATGATCACGTGACAATCTGACTGGAATGGGAACCTCATGCATCCAGATTGACGTCATGCATCAAGGGATTTTCGTTGTCAGCAACTTTGGTAAGGGGAGAAAGGATCACGTGACTATCCAACAGGAATACATCTGTCACTATGACGTCATATTAATTAGAGCTAATATATGTCAATAAATATAATTTGGTATATCTGAAGCTAATTGCATACCAAATAAGGCACTCCCAAGCGAACACATTTTTTTCTTGAACAAATAGCTCAAGCGATGATCCCGATAATTGCCATGACGTAATCATGACGTCACACTCGTAATACCGGGAATTCGTCGTGGCAACATCGAAATTCGTAATCTGCAGTTCAAAACCTTTCGAATGATGTATAGAAAGTACAATTAACACAAAAAGTTCACAGGACCATTTTTGTCGACAAACTGATACTGACAATATGAGAGTAATTGGTGGTTTAACTTGTCTGGAGTCAACTGTAGTCGCATTTTTTCCTTGCTGTTTTTGTTACTCGATGTTCAGTGCATATGTTTCATGCTACTCGTTAGAAGCACGACAAGCACACAGCAAATTTTGAAAAACTGATACACGTTTTTTTATAAGAACACTGAAATTGAAGAAAGCCATGCAATGTTCTTAATTTTTCCGATTTGAAGGCTCAAAATGTTCTTAACATGTTCTTAATTTTCTTGCTTTTTAAAAAACTGTTGTTTTTCAAATTAGGTGGTAATTGCTACGAAAAGGGACGTGCATGTAAAAATGTCACATATAGTCATAATGATTGATAGTTCACCTGTTTTCTAGAGATGAGAACAGGACAGCGCCATTTAAGAAAGTAGATTTTAATTTGTTTCTAGCTTCACAAAGCCTTGTACTGTTCTTAGCATGTTCTTAACTTTTCAGCCTCTGAAGCCTTATGTTCTTATATACTTTGTTCTTATAAAAAAAATCCGAACGTGTATTTTAGCCTTAATTAATGCCTAATTAGGCCTAATAACGTCAATTAAAAAGTCGCATTTTTTCAAATCTGATTACTGTAATATGTAGACCTTAAAACGCTGAGTAAAATTGTCTTTGACTGTATTTCAATACGACCTACCAATGTCGAGAAAAGCTCGTTTGAAATTATGATGACGTCATCACCATTAGGATCAGTACAGACCTGGATTCTATTTCTCAGCTTGTATAACTTTATGAGTTTGGGTGAAATAGTCACAAAACCGCTAAATATGCGATAGATTTACGCTAAGACAGAAGAATCATGATGATTGGGTGTGGTTGTGACATCATAAGGGGCCGATGACGTCATAGGGCAACTGACGTCATAATGGTACCAAAATGATGCCCCTCATCCATGAGCCAAACGGCTTTGTGAAGGACTACTCATGTTCGAGATTTGAAGTTTTAATATTAAATTTGCTGGAAATGGGGAGGGGTCAAATTTGTTATACAGTATTCATAATGGGATTCCTATTGTTTATCCAGTGAACCCCCTTTCTTCGTCTTTCCAAACTTGCAGTGGGGTTTATTATGCTTATTATGCTGTCATACATACACGTATCGCATTGTAAGAGGTTTTTTGACGATTCGACCCCTATTTGTGAAGTTACGCGAGTTGACAAAAGCCCATACTGAGCCTTAGGACGATGACGTCATCACTATTTCAAACGAGTTTTTCTCGAAACTGGTAGGTTGTATTGAAATACACTCAAAGACAACTTTACTCAGCGTTTCAAGATCTACATATTGCAGTAATCAGATTTCAAAAAGTGGAATTTTTATAATTGACTTAATTAGGCATAATTAGGCGTTAATTAAGGGTACTTCCGGCGAAAATTTTTGAGGGCCCATCTTGGATTCGTGTTCTCCGACCTTTTTAGTAGATTTCAATTTAAAACCCTAGGTTACCCTCTTTGCTAGATTGTTGCAGAAAAACCCTGTCTACATTAAATGCCGATCGAACTTAACACCGCAAATGCAACAGAACATGAAAAATCAACAAAACAATTCACCAATAAACAATAAAAGACTAAGGTATCAGTACAAAAATGCTATCATAAAGCATGATTTTTCAAAACAGTCCTGGCACAGTGAAACCAAACTCCAAGGCAAGTGTTTGCAAATGGCTGTTAGAGAGGTAGGGCAAAATATCCTTTTTAACAGACAGCATTGTCGTATTAAAGTTCGGATACCTCTGCAACACACAGGTCAATTTCAGATGAAAATGGATGTTTTGGGGTTGTGGAATGCAAACCAATTGACCAGATTGACGGTCTCGGTACTGCCGATAGTCTCTAAAGACTATCACAATGTCGTCAGGTGGGCCGGATGGTGGGTTCTGTATTTCACCACCACAGCCGTAGCACCTTGATATTATTGTTCCCGAGACCAGTTTCAGAGAGAAAACATTTTGTAATTCTTGAGGTTGAGATGGGGGTGGATTTGCCAGCAGAAGGTTGATATTGGCGTTGTTGGGTTGTTGTTGTAGCATTCCACAGTGTCTGGGCGAAATATTCAAGATTGGCGGTATTTGTGGGTATTGGTGGTTTTGTCGGAGAAATTGCTGACAGGCAAGAGTTAATGATGGCTGCTGCTGTGGCTGTTCTGAATCACCTGGGCTAACTACTTGAATTCCAGCCTGCTGTTGGCAAGGCTTAGGCCTCGGCGGTACTGCATCAAGTATTTTTGATTCAGGCGATTTAGGTTGAATTTGGATATCAACACCAGCTTTTCTTATGAGCTCGTTAACTAGCGGGCGTTGTGCGTTTGATCTTTTCCGCTTGCTGGGTTTTTTTCCCACATTGGATGGTCCACCACTCAATGCCATTCGAGTTAAGCTATGGCCACGCTTTGATTTTTTGAACCATGTTATAAAAGAGTCCAAACGACCAGTCTTTTCGGCAACGCTAAGAACATGTTCGCAAATCTTTGTGCTTCGATTGAAACAGGTCCGGTCGCAAACTAGTGCCCCTCCTTTGCCTGCTGTTACGATGTATATCTTGTTGGAATATCCAGCTATTATGTACGAGCCGTTATTTGCACCCGGTTGTGGAACAACAAGGGTTGGATTGGCTACTAGCTCAGCTGCTTTGTCGAACATTGTCATGAGTATGGCCATCGGAACACTCATTATGCCGGACGCCTCGGCAGAAATCGAAAGCACATGGGGTCGATTACCAGACGTTGACTCAATATGAAGTGAAGGAGCTGCTTCAACGATACATTCTTTTCTCCCCTCGATACCTGTCTGTCTGAATTTGATGATGTGAGCCTTTCTTTGTGCTTCGGTCATTTTGGCTCACTTGTTGTTGTCGATAGCTAAATGTTCGAATTGTTCACTAACTCTGTAAGGACCCCGCCCGAAAATCGCACGATCTTCATCTCGAAACTGAGCCTCTACCAATTCTTTGATTTCCTCTATGAATTTGTGTGGCACTGTTGGTTCAAATTTTAGATGCTGTTTGATAATTAGATTGGCAACTTCGTTGTCGTTGTTAGTAAATTCAGAAGGAGGCTCTCCGAGTCCGGCCTCCGTACGTAAATTCTTTAGCATGTACAGCTTCAAGTGTTCTGCCTATATGAAGGAGAGAATTAACATTTTCAGGAACACAGTTAAAGTCGTGTTGCTATTTCAAACTAAAAGAAAACCACTTACCACATGGAAATGCGCAGGAGTGATACGGAGAGATAGATTTCAGTAAACTGTTTACAGGGGCTACAGGTACATTTTGAAACTTTTATATCACAGTCATTAAATGCCAAACAATGTATGATAGTAAGAACAACCCATAAAGAATGCAGATGCAAGGCGTTCTTCAATATAGCTGCTCATTGTAATAATAATTTATTTCATTTTTGTCGCAAAAAGGGACTAACAAGACGTGGAGCTCTTTAATCAAAACCTCGAGTTGTTTAAGAAATTGAAAGCTTTTAACATGGCACGAAATATCAACTAGCTATCACGACGACAACAGCTAGCACAAAATGATGATTACAGCGGATGATACAAAATCTAGTATCAAACCTTCAGAACCTTTTTTCTAAAGTTAAGAAAGAAGATAATTACCTTATTTTTTCTGAACCACTTAAAGAACGACTCTTGAGTGTTTACATTTGCTTCTCGCTCTCTTTGATTCCACCGTTGCTCTGCAGCTCCGAGGTGTGCCTCAACGTCTTTTTCATCGCTAAAGTCTACTAAGCCCTCGAATTTTCTTTCTTCAACTTGCTTGCCAAATATATCTTCTATGAATTTCAATTTCAGTTCTCTTGAAATTCCTCGTTTTGTTAACTCGCGATCAATGTTGTCCTTAAAATGCAAGAAGCATCTAAGAAATGTTGCATGGCAAAAGTTCCTTTTAAACCCGTCAACAATGGCTTTCTCCCCATCCGTGCCACATGCAAGAACACCTTCAAGAGATGTTTTAGCAGAAATCATGCTGTACGAAAATTTTGAATATGCCCTCCATGTTTTGCTTTGATGTATCGTTAGAGGACCAATAAAGACCGGTGGCTTTCCAGTATCATTTTTATTTAAACGCAAATTTCTGTAAGTTGTTACCGTTAAGCTTAAATTCTCTTTGAATATGTTAAACGTTGGGTCACTGCCGAGCACACAAAACTGTCGAGGATCTGTAGTAAATTGCACCATCGTGTTTAATTGACGATCAGTAGCGAGAAAGATGAATAATTCGGGATGGATGTCGCATTCACGGATGAAACACGACTCTTTGCTTGTCTCATTCTCTCTTTTGGCTCTGTCCAGCAGCACTCATAGCTTGTCAAATGATGTATTGGTCACAGAATCTTGACCAATGCCTTCTTTTTCTTTTTGTTGGTTTAGCGCAAATCGAACGTTGTAAAAGTCCTTAGGTCCTCTTGGCAGTTGTCCTAGGCTTCTTGCAGATGTTACATCTCCTTCTGAGCGAAAAACATTGTCCAGAGATATTCTAGCATTGCTTTTGTCTTCTGACGCAAGAGCTTTTATTTTGTTGCGAACACTGGGCTGTAGGCGCCAGTATGCAACGCTCTTCTTGCTATTTCCATGCGGTAAAGAAACACACACCTCGTGTTCTTTTCCTCTGAACAGATACTGAACAAGACGATAGGCAAGGATCTTGCCGGTTGAATCTGAAACACGAAAGACACGAAACATTAACAAATCAGAAAAGCTTTAGTCATAGTGGCAAGGACGAAAATGCATTATCATTGGTCGGTATACCCACAGTTTGTCTACCGTCATTTATTCCAACTCCTTGTTTTGCATGTAATCTGAAGTTAAACGTCCCTTGCCTATACGTCGCTGTGATTACACAAACCAGTTCTTTTGATAAATAATAGCGTTTATAACTCATCATAAATGAGATTGTCCAGAGCAACAATAAAACTTCTATAAATACTAACTTTGTTGTGCTGCATTTTGAGTAAATTTATGAGCCAGCAGTTTGCATTTCAGTGTTGCGTCTACTTTGATGAGATAGGGTTTTTGCATCAAAAGTATTTAGAACATGCGCAATAACATATTATACAAACGATATCATGAAAATGGCACTTACTACGTAGTGACGATATTATCTTTTTCACAGAATTGTCATTTTTATTAGTTTAAGAAGCTCTTCTTAGTTCATAAATATCTCCAGTGGAAATACTTGTGCGATCTTTGACTTGCACTACTGAAATTCTTCAATCAGCTATCCGTTTTAACACGAATAGTCGCTTAGGTGATCCATTATGCACCCATACACCCATATCATCACACTTGATATCGTGCCAAGCACTTAGTCTATCAGAATAAATCAGAAACGCAACGTTATGAGAAACGTTGACAGGATGTGCAATGCAAACTGCATGCGCTGGGTATGTATTGGTTAGAATTTTTACAAGATCAAAGCTGCTGTATGAATCACGTTTCCATGAGAATACTGGGGTGCATGTTTCACCTTTGTATGGGACAGCCAATGGCTCTATTCCTGATAGATGAGTGGTAAACATGTGTAAATTTTGCAAGTTATCTGACGGAATACGGAATGACAGGCATAATTAAGAATGACGGAATACGGAATGACGGAATAAAACACGGAATACGGAATGACGGAATGACGGAATACGGAATGACGGAATACGGAATGACGGAATACGGAATGACGAAATACGGAATGACGGAATACGGAATGACGGAATACGGAATGACAGAATACGGAATGACGAAATACGGAATGACGGAATACGGAATGACGGAATACGGAATGACGGAACGACGGAGTGACAGAAATGAGCCACCGAAGCAGAAAAATGGAATTTCGGAATCGCTAGTGAAGCTCTTTCAAAACAAGTAATTGTTACCTCTCTTTATACTGGATTTTGCTCTGTAATGCGTATATGAAATTGTTAACAGACCTTAGCATACTAAAAGCAAAGACCAAAGTCCTCACAGAATTTCTCAGAGAAGCTCACTGAAACTCAACATGCGAACGATATAGCAATTTGACTATATGGATTGGAACTAATGCTAACTTCTTCACAGGTGGCACAAAATTAGCTAAATTCACTCCCCGTCACTCATTTCATTTCATAAACTTTGAGAACGAAACAAGTCAATACTCCAAATAGTCATACAACTGTACTGTTACAAATGTTTTTGGCAGGGCAGTTTATCAGGCGTATAAAGCAAGATAATGTTAAAAACGAGCAAATTAAATATACTCAAAATAAATCTACATTCATGGAGTCCAGCCAAATTCGGAATAGAGACGGAGCAAGTGAGACGGATTCAGGAAATTCTTGAACTCCCTTTGAACGTGAAAATGGTTCGGATTAAAGAGAGGATATCTCTCTCTAATGCAAGAAGCCAAAAGGTGGAAATCAACATTTTGTGCCTCACTTGTAATTTCCTTTTCACCAGTGACTTGGTCTTTGTACTCTCTGACGTCACGGTACACAACAATAAGGTCGTCTGGTTCTGCCAGAGGAGGATTTGTTATTTCCTTTCTGCAGCCGTAGCATCTTGATACCGTAGTCCCTGGCAGCCATTTTAACGAAAACTTCAAGTCGTTCAGTATCTGTCTTTGGGGTGATAACACAATTTGTGGAATCTGAAAGTGAACAAAAGTAATTATTATAAATCGTTAATCGTTTCAGTTCAGTAGTGTCCTAGCCTTATATTTGAAAATGAATCGTTCAGAGATGTAATTGTGGAACTCGAGTCAATCCTGGCCTGGAATGAATCACCGAAAGCCATACACCAGCATAGCTATTGTTTAAGTAAACAATGATTCTATCGGCACGATCATCTTTTTTGCCTGAATGCACAGGGTGTAGGAAGAAGAAAGTTGGGGTGAAGGGGCCGAAACAAGACGAACAACAGAAAAGCATTTTAATTAGCCATATGAAAAATAGAGTTTTCAAAATATTAGGGGCCTTTCTCCTTGCTAACCAAGATTCGCTTTTGCAACTAGGAGCTGCTAGGTTGCCTGCAGGAAAAGCAAATTAAAACAAATTAAGAGACTATACAGGCAGATAGTCGCTTCTAAGGAATTTGAACTTTAAACATCACCTGCTGTGCTGCGTTCCATATTGGTTAAGTCAGTCTTTTGGACATTCCTTTTTTTATTAAGCCACGCCATAAACTCTCCAAGGCTTCCACGAATGTGTGCAACAGCTAAGATGTGCTCGCATATTCGTGTACTTTTGTTCGTGCACGTGCGATCACAATGCAAGCTGCCTCCTTTTCCTGGAGTTACAGTATAGATCTTATTTGAATGACCCGCCACAATGAATGAGCCATTTGTGGAGCCTGGTTGTGGAACAACAAGGTCAGGAGATGAAACCAATTCATTTGCTTTATCGAAAATAGTTTGTAGAATAGGCATTGGCACGTTCTTTATGCCACAGGTAGATGCTGTAACTTGCAGTGGTTGAGGATTGTTTTCCGGTACAGCTGATTTTTCAGCCACCTCGACTTCCAGCTGTGTCTTTTGACCTTCCATTCCAGTGTCTTGAAACTTCTTCACCTTACTCATTCGTTGAGCAAAGGTCATTGTTCCCCACTTTAAATCGCTTACAGCAAGATGAGTGAATTACGGCACTCTCGTACGCCTTATGGACGAATGGAACGCCCCTCGACTATAGCCTACTAGATGGTAGCAGCGCTCTGTTTCACAAAATCTTACAAATCTAACATAACTGAAAGATAAAATTTTTTGTAACACTCAGCTTTTGCTCAGGGTTTTCACCACTTGCTATGTTTTTAGACTACAAGTGACATTGGCTGTGGATAGAGTATTCTGAAAGAGTTTGGCATTATTCGGTTCTTACCATTATCATCATTGTCATCATCGGCAGTGTTTTATCATTGTACTACTATTCTATTTTCATTATTATTATAATTATCAATATTATTATTATTCTTCTTCTTTTTATTATGGTAATTATTATTAATATTAGTATTATTATTACTATTATTGTTGTTAGTATTGTCATAGGTATTGTCAGTATTATTGTTACTACCATTGTTATTATTGTCATTATTATTTTATTAAATTATTACTATTAATATAATTGCTCTTGTTGTTGTTGTTGTTGTCACTGTTGTTGTTGTTGTCGCAATCATTATCATGACCTTTCTTGTTCGAAGTAAGAATTGTTTTTTGCTGCTAATAATACCCGTAGCAGTAATTGTGAAATGAAATACAAAAATACTACCTTCTCTTTTTTGAACCACTCGTAGAACGAAAGCTGTCTTTTCTTTCCCCACTCTCCTTTTCTCTATCATCCCATGACTGCTCTAGCCGTTCGAGTTTGGCGTCAAAGTCGGCTTCTGTGTCACTGTCCACTAATCCCATGTACTTAACATCTCCACTTGCTTTACCAAAGATTTCGTAAAATTATTTGCTGCTTGAAGTCACTCCGAATACCTCGAGAGGTGAGCTCTCTCTTAATGTTGTCTTTGGCGTGGATAAAGCATCGTAAGAATGTTGCAAATCTGAATTTCTTGGAAAGGCCATCAATTAATGCCTGCTTACCATCAGTTCCGCAGGCAAAAATCCCTTCTAGGGCAGGCTTCTCTGTCGCGATTCTATGTGCAAATTTGGAATATGTTCTCCAATCTTTAGCTTGATGCATGAAGAGCGGCCCAATAAACACTGCATGCTTTGACGTTTCTTTGCTCAGAAGTTTTAGATTTCTGTAGCTAGTTACTGTGAGGCTGATGTTGTCATGGAATATATTGAACGTCGGGTCAATGCCAAGAACACAATATTCAAGCGGGTTTGTGCAGAAGTGTACTAGTTCCTGCAGCTGACGATGACTTGCTAATGCAACTGAAAAGTTTGGATGGATGCTGCATTCTCGTATAAAGATGTCATCGTTCAATTCCTCCTCACATTTAGCTTTTTCCAACAAAGTCCAAAGACTCTTGATACCTAGAACATCTTTGTCTTCGTCCCTTTTTGCAGATGTCTTTTCATTTTCTGTTTTAGGCTCTATTCTTGCTGCATGTCGCATATTGTAAATTTGGCTGGGTCCCCGTGGAAGTTGTCCAAGGCTTTTTGCACCAAGGACTTCTCCAACACTCAGGTATACTTCGTCTAGGGCAGCATTTGCATTTTGACGTTCATATGTGGATTTCAATTTATTTTGTGTACTTTTCATGTTTCGAACATATGGTGCGCCGGATCTTGCATTGCCATGTAGCTGATGACATTTAACTTCATGCTCTCCGTTTTTAAAGGTATACTGAACAAAAGTGAATGTCGGCGTGGAGTTTTTTGGCTCTGGAAATAAAAGCATACATCGATCACAATTTTATATATAATGGAGGAGCTATTTTACGGGAGTTTGTCAAAACCCTACAAAAGCCTTGGATTTTCATGAATTGCAAAGCCATTCCCCCTTGGTTACTTCAGTTGCAAGGAAAATTTCAACAGAGTATTGTAGCTTGAGCAATCACAGAGCAAGTGATGAAGCTTCTCCCTCATGATTGTCCTGTGAATAGTTCCAAAAACAGAGAAGCACCATTTTCGCTTTAGAGTAAGAAAATTGTAGACCGATTATTCGATAGCGTGGAGAGAAATTTCAGCAACCTGAGTCTTGTCTAGCCCTATGAGATGGAAATAAAACGAAGTTGATTAAGGTCATTAAAGTATACAAACCTTCCAAATAAGAAATGACTTTGCGAACTTCAGAATCTGTTTTATTGGCGTAATACATTCTTCTCAAAAGATGCACTTTGGTAGAAGTACCGGTCTCATCACTTGGAAGCACTCTGAGAACACCATCTATTTCTTCCAGTCTGAAGTAGAATTTGTTACAACCGTTGTTTTTCAAGGACCCCATGTCGTCACACTTTATATCATCAAAGCTCAGCATTTTGTTGTTATCGATTAGAAACGCGATGTTGTTAGAAATATTCACAGGTGTTGTTGTACACAGATGTTGACTATCGTAGCTTCCAAGCAAAATCTTCACAACCTGTTCTCTTGAATATGCACTGTTTGTACACGCAAAGACTGGCGTTAAGGGGTTGCCTCTGTAAGGAGTACCGTTCGGTTGAATAGTGCTATCAGTGCTTTTTTCATCTCCAGTTACTTCAAGCTCACTGAAATTGTATGAAATCAATATCAATCGTATGGAACTTTTGAAATACGTTGTTACTACCGTATTATCTCTAGCGAACGTAACCTTTTTACCGAAGGAATATCTTATATGCAAACATTCTTCTTACATACTGCTTGCCGGGATAATAGGTACAAGTGTATTATAACGGTACAAGCAAACCCGAATTCAAAAGCTATGCTTCATCAAGGGCCCATCCCAAGTAGTCAACTTTTTGAAAAGCGTTTCAGAAAATAAGTTTCATTTGTAAAGCAGACTACACTGTATGAGGTATTATTAAAGAAAATGTTTTCATGCAATCCAAGAAAAAGCGGGCCTAACAAGGCTTGAAACGGTAAGTCTAAGTGATAAAAATTGCAAAGCATATTCCAATTTTAATTAAAAAAAAGCTACAAGCAATACAATCAACAAAGGTGAGGCAAAAATAACTTAACGCATTAGAAAAGATTGCAACATTGTAGTGACGTATAGGTTTTTTCATCAGAGTAAATATATTTGGACTTATCAAGGCTGTTTCTGACACTGTATTAGACATGATAGTCACCACTTAGGTTTTTTCATGTTTTATTAGGGTTTCTCGTAAACCAGCCATCGTTGATGCAAACTCAAGATATAAAACGAGTGTTGCAGTTGAGTTTAGGTGACTGGGTGGGTGTTGAGTATTCTTACTGATGCTTCTTACCTTAACATCACGAAGCTTTCCGGACTGCGGCATTCAAAACTTGAATCACTAGCTTCATCACTCAGACTTCTAACGCTGTATGGAGTGCCTGGTCTGCTTACTTTGCTTCCATTTTTGCTCTCTTCCAAATCTTTCTTGTCTGATTCAAGAATTTGAACCTAAAATGTTGAAAAAAGGGGATTAAGCACCGTGTTAAAATTGATTATAACGGCTTTACCTCTGTCAGATATAGATATAGCTAAATTTTACGTTTTAAAGTCAATAAGTAATAGGGGACTTGCTATTGAAGCTTACCTTCTTAGGCGGACTATGTTCAATAGTCAGATCAATAACGGTGTTCGGAGTTTTACTCGTGGAATCTTCAGTACAATCTTGAATAGAAATCAACGACAAGGATTGTCCAATGTCAGAAGAGATGCCGCAGTCCGATAGTCGAGTCCACAACCAACGGCATATACTGATGCATGTGGATGCGTTAGTGGAATCATAGATTCTTATGTGACCATTGCCGTTTCCTCCAGATGTCTCAGGTACAGAATGGGTATCTATGATGAAAACGTTTCTTTGCACCTTACCTGCGGGAGAAACATTGTTAAAGCCTCAAATAATCATCATACGTACGTCGTGACAAAACTTGATAAAAGCTCTGTGAAGAATTCTCTTAGGAGCCCTATTGCCCTTCCCCAATTATTAATTTTCAAATAGATTGCCCCTTATTCAATCCCACTAGCAAGGAGCAATTAGGCACCTTAGAGAACTTAAAAAAACTTCATAATCCTACCTATAACTATGGCATATGGCTCGCAGATATAAATGGAGAAGAAGCAGTTCTTATTTTCAACCATTTTGGTTAAACGATTTTCCAGATTTCTTCGTCCCACTGCAGTGAATACGCCATCAGGAAAGGGTAGCTCTTCCGTTAAATCAAACTCATAGAGAGATGACCAGACATGCCCATGAGGGCTTTCGCTTCTATAGCAGAATAAACTTCAGCTTTATCTCGTATTTCATTCAACATAGACGGGTAATGTTGTATAATCTCATTACACATAGTTGCGGAATCGGATCTCAATTCTGGTTGCTTGTTTTCTCGTTGGGCTCCTCGTATTTTTTGACCTAATTCATCACAGATCTTTAAAGCTAAGAACACACATGCGTTCGTTCCATCGTTGGGATCCTCAGCAATTGGATCAGCAGGTTGGCCGGCTGCAATTTTCTCTGCAGCTTCTTTGCACTTTAATTCAACAGCACTTCCTTGGTTCACTTCCAAATTGTATGTTACGGGTACTACGACTTCTTTAAGGTCAGCGAAAGCTTCATTAGGATCTTTGACAGATTTTATTCGCCTTCCCTGATCATATGCTGTTAACAATTCACTGAGCCTTGTTGTAGCCCACCAAGTGGTTGCATGCATTTTCTGATATTTCTTTGCATTTGATGGTTCGATTTGTTTGAAAACAATATCTTCCAGTGCTTCTCTGCTATCAGAAAAGTTGAATTCGTCAAGCGCGTCCCTTATTTCCGCATAAAATGGATATGGCAAGTTTGGGTTATTGATGACAAAAATGCACATTCCAAGTGCCCAAATGTCTGCTGCTTTCAAGGTGTCAAGGTCAGCAAACGCAGGCCTTAATTTTTTTAGTAAAATTTCAGGTGCAATATAAACTGGACTGCCTCTATCAACACGAGCCACTTTAGACGCTAGCAACGTTTGAGTCTGTATAAGTAGCGATCTGCTTTCTCCGAAATCAGTTAATTTGCAAATAACAGGCCTGTGTCCAGATTGCCATTTCTGAAGGAAACTCGAGTTATCAGTAAATAAATGTTGATTATTACTAGGATGTTAGCAGGTTTGAGGTCGCGATGAACTATGTCTTGCTGATGCAGATAAGCAAGACCATCCAACAAATCAGCAACCATAACCTCTGGAACTTGCTGGAAACCCTCGAAGTCGTAAGTTTCGTCGGCATGAGCTAAGAATGTAGCAAGTGAACTGGCACTGGTTTCGTCACCAAACGGGGCAAAAGAAAAGCTTACAAACTCTTGCATTATTGCAAAAGGGCTGTAACACACAGCTCTGAATTTAACTACATTCGGATAACCCTTAACGCTATTTAGAAGCCTCACTTCCTTCAGAAATTCTCTTTCGAAACCTTCGACACTGAATGGTTGTTTTAGCATTATATCGTCTTGTCTATAGCGTGCCAAAACGACAGATCCAAAGCTCCCTGTCCCTATTTGCTCCTTTACAACCACCTCTTCCCAGATAAACTTAGGTATGTCATCGAAATCATCGAAAGCCTTACGCTTTGGCTTTGGAATCGTGCATCCGGCCATAATGCTGCTCACTGACTACTTACTCATCATCATGATGTGCACCCTTCTCTTTGCATCTTTCCACTGATATCTGATCTCTTAATTGGTAAAATCTGTTGATATTGCTCATCAAAGTAATTATATAGATTAAAACGACTTTTGTTGATGTTTGTAGATTTATAGGGAGACGATTTAAGTTTTTTTGAAACTTTTTATCTTTACAGCGATATCCATCTCAAAGCTTACAGAAGTCTTGTGCAATTCGCGGTATTTAATGTAATTGGGCTATTCATACCTTGTTTTTATCTATTTCAAAAACTTTGGAAACCAAACCAAACCATGCTCACTTCATTTTGTAGCATTCCTAGCTCGCCCTAACGTAAATGTAGTTTTAATCAACACGTCAACAACCAGTAATGACAATAATAGTATCAGAACGTTACAGAAATAGAAAAACACAAGAGAAATGTTAATTGAAAATACAAGAATCTCCACTGCTCCAGTTTATACCTATGAAACGTTTTAAACAGATTTTACTTCACAATTTGACATTCAAAACGAACTAAAAACGCTCTAAATTACGTGAAGTCAAAGTAATATGAAATAATGTGGTCATTTTAACAATAGAACTCGATAAAAATTTTCAATTTTCAATATATATTTCATTTGTATTGGAAACTCCAATTGTCAATTATGCTGTTCATTGTAAATATTATGGTTTTGCTGTATTAGGAATTGGATTTGGGAATTTTTGTCAACACAAACTTGCAGCCGACTTACCTGCTGTACATACTGCTTTGTAACGAATTCCTTGATATACTCGAATAGGTCTTGTCTAGGTAGCTGCAACTTGTACTCTGTAGGGGAAGAAAAACAAGCCATTTAGAATGATGTCATTAACAACAGTCATGTCACTGTGCGAAAGTTATAAAACAAAGCTAGATTTGCATACCTTAAACGTTGTACTTTCTCTGTCTGATCCATTTGAAGAAATCTCTATGACACTATCATTGGAAGATATCGAGCTCTGGTTGGATATATGGGTGCTGGAAGACAAAGCAAACGAAGCACAGAAGAATTACAGTCGGAACTATAAGTCATGGTATGGGAAGAATAACGAAATTAAAGATGAGTTGAATCAAATACTGCAACGAATATGAACATCTCTGCTACCGTCAGCTTTATTTGGTTTTGATGTCTCGTATATTCCAAGCGATTGATTTTACTTCAAGATTTGATTATGATACACTATTACAAACTGTAGCTAATCTGTAATGTTTAATGATAGATGAATTCTATGATACGTACCTATCCATTTCATTTTTCCCAGTTTAAATATTTGTACCTGGCAATGCTGATATAACTTTCGAAGACATAATCTGCAAAAATAGGCAAAATCGTTTCTAAATAGAAGTTAGGGAAGTGCATGGAATTTCTCACAAAGTAATAAAGAGCAATTTATGATAAGTTGAATAACTGAAGCAAAATAAGGCAGCTCATTTTTCAGAAGCAGAACATCATAGAGTAAAAAGTAAGCAGTGCAACCTTTACATGGTATTCTCACCTGGAAAGCTGCATGCTGCTGTTCTGTACTAGTATTATTATTGCATTTAACACTTTTTATTTTCGCAAGTGCTTGTCCTGCATCCATTTTTACATTTGCATAAACAAGGCGATTGTATATACACAAACAGGCTGCATGGCAAGACTGCTCAATTTCAGAATTAAAAACGCGTAAGTGTGCACTTCCATTTCCAGCCAAAGATTGAGGAAGTGCATGCGTGTCAAGTATGAAAAGCTTCTTGTTATCCAGGCTACCAATAATGAAAGAATATTGTTCGCATGTTAAAATTGAACAGAAATCGCGACTTTCCCTATAAAGTGCAAGTAGATTTTGTCTCAGTCTTATCCGGTTATAGAGTTATTACACAAGTCAAAGTTATCGCTAGCGGCTAACGACCGAACTCAAAAACCGCTCAAACTAGCTCCCTCTTTGAGCAAACAGCTGTTTTGTTGTTGTTGTTGGTGTTTGCAAAGAGAGGGATTCATGGAATAAGTCTAATGCGGTTTTCCTGTTCGAAAACACTACCTTCATACGGCAGTTCCTCTGATATGCTCAGAACATTCTTAAGATGATCATTGTCACGCATCAGGACACAAGCACTCATCAGATCATAGCAGTTAAAATCTTCTCGAATGGGATTCAAACTTGTTGGATATTCCAAATAATTTCTGATGCTATACTTCTCAATGTATTTTGAAAGAAGTCAACTTCTTGCGGAGTTTCCCTTTTCTGAGCTAAAATTTCATCACATATCTTCAATGCCAGAAATACACATGAATTTGTCCCATTATTGGCTATCGCATCTGAAACAACGACGCTGTCACAAAGGTTTTCTGCAAGTTAGCGATCGTATTTTCGATAACAGTGCCTTGGTTTAGCAAAAGATTATGAATAGAACACTCATCTTGGGAAGCTTGATTCAAACTGCTCATTAATCTTGCTACTTCATCTATGCTTCTCGTTCTGCTAGTGTATTCAAACGTTGTGCATGCTCTATGTATGTCCGACATTGAGCTCCAAAAAGTTGCTTGATTCGTCACATAATTGTCAGAAACTTGGGTCGTTTGTTTTGTTTTATTAAACATTCTAGCATTTTTGTGAATCATGAAAGCATTTGGAATGTTTATGGTCTTCACTTTCTTTATAGTACGGGTAGGGGTTGTCTGGATTGCATAAAGCAAACAATATCATACCTAAGGCCAAAACATCAGCTGCCATGAGATCTTCCATGGTTGCCTCAACAGGTCTTTGGTCGGGAAGCAAAAGGTCTGGGGACATATAGGCCGGAGTACCCCGGTCCAACGATCTAACTTTTGATGCAACAAGTGACTGGGTCTGAAAAAGGCGCGAACGACCATCCCCAAAATATGTAAGCTTGCATGAAATAGGCGGATTCTCACTCTGCCACTTCTCTATGTACACATCCGATGCAAGGTCTTTGAACTCTTCGTTTCCTATACGAATATTGGCAGGTTTCAGTTCTCTATGGACAACGCCGCTATGATGAAGAAACTGAACTCCGTTCACAATCTTTTGAGCAATTACCATACAATCATGTTCGAAACCTTTAAAGTTGTATGTTGAATCTGTTGTATATATAATCTGTATGTTGAAGAAACTGTAGCAAGGAATTAGTAACAGCAGGATCACCAAATGGCTGAAATGAAAATACAATGTATTCTTGTATCATAGCAAACTTAGGAAACACACTAGCTCCAAGAAACTCGACAATATTCTCGTGTCTCTTGACTCTTTTTTCTAAACTTCGCCTCTTTCACGAACTCTTTTTCCATCCCAGCGATACACTGAAGCCGTTTTATGCCATTGTACCATCTTTCCTATTTGTGGCCCGAGTTTCTTCGCGTAAATTTATATCCTTGATGTTGAACTTCAACTTTAAATCAACGTTAGGTGGTTTAAACTTTGGTACTTTAAACGAATGTAAAAGAGACATCGTCGAATTCAGAACTGAAACTCGATTGACTTTCAATATTACGCGCGAAGAAAACTGAAGTGAAACAGCCCAGAGCGAAACTCAAAGATGGAGAGACCACAAGAAAATCAGATACATCTGATGATCGCATAGCTTCGTCTTTTACGCATTAACTGATTAAAAACTTTGATGCAATAGAAAAAATAGGTCCACTACGTACGGGGCCATCGACTTTCGATTTTTATATTTTTTAACGACTTTTGGCCGTTATGGGGGAGGGGATTTTACCCTCAGCCGCTAAGAAAATTAAAATCAACTAACCTTATGGAAAATGTTTTGAATTCTTCGACTTTACCGATAACTTGATGATATTGCCCCTTTTAGGCCAAAAAAACACTTGATTCTGATGTAACCTAAGTCGATGGCCCCGTTGGTTGCAAACTTTTTCACATTTACTGCATTTGAAATTATTACGTCCAATCAATTCATGTACTTCCTCGTCTTATATAAACATAGCCGCGCTATCGCAATGTCCGAAGGACAATTATCATCATCAAAATCGTCATCATCATCATCGAAATCGTTATCATCATCAAAATTGTAATCGTTATCGTTATCATCATCATCATCATCATCGTCTTCATCATCATCATCAACATGATCATCATCTCAATCATAATCATCATCAACCCAACAATCATCATTATGCCATTCTCATCATTATCATCGATATCGTGATCATGATCATGATCATTGTCATCATCATCATCATGATAATCAACATCATTATAATCATCATCATAATGACCAACGAAACAATCATCATTATGTCATTCTTATCATTATCATCGACATCATCATCATCATCACCATCATCGTTATTATCATGATTATAATCATCAACTATATCCAGAACAACGCAATAGAAGATTCGACTCTGTACGATAGTATCTTCTTATGCAAATGAGAACTTTCAGAATTTTCTGATTGGATAAAAAATCCAATTATCTCCAGTACTTAAATAGGAACCTCGACAACTTCTGCCAAATACTTGGCACAATGAATCATCCACTTGTTTACAAATTCCTTTGTCAAATAGTTTGTTTTCATGATGACCAATTACGGCGACTTCAAAGTTTACTTCCTCGAATTTGTGGTTTATCTATTGTTACATTTTGGCAGAAAAAGCGTCTGTGTGTCTATGAATGGATACATACATACCTACATGCGTTCCACAAACACCCTCTCATTATGTCCTTCGGACATAAAAATCACATCAAAAACCATATTTTCATTTTTATGTCCGAAGGACATATTGAGGGGGTGTTTGTGGAACGCATGTATGTATGGATACATGTATGGATACATGTATGGATATATATATAGACGCTTTTTCCTGCCAAACGTGTAACAATAGATGAGTCACAATAACAATAGATAAGCCACAAATATGAGGAAGTGATCTTTGAAGTCGCTGTAATTGGTCATTATGAAAACCTATTTTTAGACAATGAGCAGCAAATAACGTAGAAAATTTGGCACAAGTTCTCGAAGCTCTTATTTAGATAATTAGATTTTTTCGTCCAATTAGAACATTCTCGAAGCACATTTGCATAATATTTTCTGAGACGTGGTCAGTTGTTGTCGAGAGGATTCTCGAACTTCCTTTTGTACAATTAGATACTTGGCTGAGGGAAAATCAGAATAACTTATTGATCAAATTCTGTAAAATCAGTTGTGACTCGATTGCCCTCCAAATACCATATTTTCGGTTGGCTGTCTATCCAAATATTATTCGCATTAGAAAAGTGACAGAACGCATGGGTTCATCCCAAATTTGGTTAGAGAGACTGGTTACATGGACCATGGACAAAACAATCTTTAGTCGCTCTTATCATAATGTTTATGAATGATCATGATGCTGATGATGATCATCATCATCATGATCCTGATGATGATAATGATCATCATGATCCTGATGATGATGATATTGGTGATGATGGTGATGATGATGATGCTTTGATGGTGGTGGTGATGATCTTAGTGATATTGAGAATGACATAATGATGATTGTTGTGCGGATAAAGATGATGATGATGTTTGTGATTCTGATGATGATTAAGCTTTGATGGTGGTGATGATGATGATTATGATGATGGTGATTATTGTCCTTCGGACATTGCGATAGCGTGGCTATGTTTAAAACTAGTTCTGAAATTATTAAACAATGAAGGAAAGAAATCTAGATTACCCAGGCAATGTATACAAAGGATTTTATCTTATCACGGCACGTTATCTCGTTGTATTTCAAAAAGAAAGCTTCGCGGTAACCCCCTTGCAATTTTCATGCAGCGATTGCTCCTCTAATTCGCATTGTTTTATTTCAATGCTGCTGTATTGTCTTTGTCCAACATCAAAGAGAATGCCGGCGGACAGAAATCTGTCCGCCTGTTCAGGATAAACAAAGGAAAAAGCTCATTAATTATTCATGACCTGCACAAGTGTATAAGTCTAAATCTCCGTTCACTTTTCTTATTGTCTCCTTCGCAGCGCTATCAATTGACACGCATGACTTTGTGTTCGGATGAATAAAGATTTAGACTTAGGGTAAGTCTACCTTTGGCTTGAAGTGATGCAGGCTCATCGTCACGTGACCACCAAAGTTGCTATCGCCAACATAAACCACGTGACTATTAGACATTCCTAACCAGTCCTTTTATCGACTATGGTCCACCATTGAAAAGCCTTTGTTATTATTTGGTCGGTTAAGTATTAGGCATTATTTGTATGGTAGGTCGTTCACCATATTCACGGACCATAATCCGTTACAGTGGCTTTTTACGCTTAAGAACCCTGAAGGTAGATTAGCGCGTTGGACAAAGTTTCTTAAGTCTTATGATTTTAAGGTAGAATATAGGCCAGGACGTTGCAATGCTAACGCTGATGCATTATTGCGTATGCCTATTATCGGGGCTATAACACCAGCACCGCCTAAGTTTGAATTAGATAACATGAGCGAATTGCAAACTAAGGATCCAGGTTTATGTCAGCGCTTAAGTATCTACAATCAGTCGAATTACCAGCTAATTCTTCAGACGATCGTAAGGTTATATCTAAGGCTGATCAGTACGTAATTAAGGATGGCATTCTCTTTCATTTGTTTAGTCCTACAACACCTTGTCGTAGGCAGGAATCGCGTTGCCAATTAGTTGTACCGCGCAGCTGCATAGATCATGTTCTCACAAGTATGCACGACGATGTTGTCTCAGGTCATTTAGGAATCGCGAAAACTTATGACAAGATTAGGCAGCGTTATTTTTGGGAAGGCATGTATAAGGATAGCACGTATTGGATAGAAACATGCAGGGATTGCGCTTCTAAAAGTCGCCTAAGGCTTTAACCACACTCTTTGCACCATGGTTTCCATGTATGTCTCTAAACACCAAAGAGACTTGGATATGTTTATTCCTTTTGCGTTGTTTGCGTATCGCACAGCCATGCAAAATTCTACTGAGGAAACGCCTTTCTATCTTGTTTATGGTCGAGACCCTTGTTTGCCACTTGATGTTGTATTATCTGCTCCAATCAGTAAATACACATCTGTTGATGATTTTTAACAAGAAGTTATTCGCCGCACTCAGGAAGCTTGCTATGTCGCGCAGCAAAGTATTGAACATGCTCAGTTCAATCAAGCCGCTTCTTACGATAAGAACGCGAAGCCCGTTCAAATAGGCGATAGGATTGGGCTTTACACTCCTCAGGTCAACAAAGGTCTTTAATCTAAGTTAGCTCATTTATGGAATGGACCGTTTAGAATAATTAGGAAGTTATCATCTGTAAATGTAAAAGTAGAAGAAGGTCCGCGTAGAAAAACAATCGTTCATGTTAACCGCTGTAAACCGTATTTAGAAAGAGAACCCAAACCAACAGAAAAATTAGACGATATTGAAATGGACAATCAAAACGAATCAATGGACACCTAGCAAAAAAGTATATTTGTATTAACCGTATTATGTCGAGTATTTTGTAATTATGATTATTAATCTTTAGTAGTCACGTTGAAACAGGGGACGTTTCAACATAGGAGGAGGGTATGTCACGATACCCCTTTTCTCTCATTCATTTCGATCTACTTTTCCTTCTACCTAATCCTCTCTTTCATTTTTTGCCGCCTTTTCCTTTCCCACATGACTAAACTTGTTTTTGTTGCTTTTCGCTCTTAACTTTACTTCCACACTTGTTCGGTTTTCCTTGTTAGTCATTCCGTATACGTAGTTTCTCCCTTTTCATGCTTTTATTTTACATATTTGTATTTATCCACCCTTTCCTGTTATTCTTAATTCTTATTTGTTAATTAAGTTATTTCGCCAATGTAACTTCTTATTTAAACCTTCGTACTTTTATAGTTGACTTAGCATAGATTGGATTTTGTTCGATGAGGCGCAGTTTAATAGATAACTGTCTGTTTCATTGTCTCTTAGCACTCGACCTGCCTGCCGTCACAATTGTGATGATAATGATTGCTTGATTGATTGACGATTATGATGATGATGACGGAAATAATGAAGTTGATGATGATTATGATGATTATGTTGCTTGTAGTGTTGGTGATGATGATACTATTGGTGTTGAT
The DNA here is from genome assembly GCA_014526335.1 of Chrysaora quinquecirrha. Taxonomy (NCBI): domain Eukaryota; kingdom Metazoa; phylum Cnidaria; class Scyphozoa; order Semaeostomeae; family Pelagiidae; genus Chrysaora; species Chrysaora quinquecirrha. The sequence continues at coordinate 1,742,636 of JACTAT010000043.1, read as the reverse complement.
GATACTATTGGTGATGATGATAGTGATGATGAAAATGCTAATGATAATCATGCTTCTATCATCAATATTGATGATGATGATGATGATGATAACGAAGAAGAAAACGATGCAACATATTAAATTTAATATAACAGCTAACTGTAAAATGTTTGCTTCTATAACACTTAACAGTTCAGAAATTTGCCCAATAACACTTTACATTAAACCTCCATGTCGACCCTCCGAAGACAAAAAGTTGACGACCCAGTGTTGGCTGACCATTTGAGGCTGACATAAATGGGAAAATAATTGTTGGATAAAATCGATTAAGAATTTATTTGATCATACTGATTAATCGATAATTTGGAATTCTCATGTTGTAAATAGTAGTAGAAATTTATGTAGTCTTACTGAGATTAATCTTAAAGACCAGTTTCTTCAACAATGGAATTCTGAAATGGAGTTGTCAAATAAAGGTAAAATGTACTCGAATATGAAACAAACTTTTGAAATGGAAAATTATCTACGTGTTTTGCCGTCAAGCTTATCCCGGTATCTTTGTTGGTTTAGTACTGGAAACCAAAAGCTTTCTGTTGAAACGGGAAGATGGAAAAAAATATAAATAGACTATGGTTCACGTTAATGTGATATGTGTATGTCAAATGAGATTGACGATGAGTATCACACTCTCTTAAAATGTTCTGCATTCCATCGCATAAGAGATAAACTTATACCAACATATTTTTCTAAGTACCCTTCAAAAATGAAATTTCAAATTCTAATGTCAAAAACAAGAGACAAAAAACTTTGGGCCAATATAGCAAAATATATAAGAGAAATCTTCAGTTAGAGGAAAAATACTTGTCACCTGGAAAAATACTCATAGCCACGCTATCGCAATGTCGGAAGGACAATAATCACCATCATAATCGTCATCATCATCATCGAAATCGATATCATCATCATGATCCTCATAACCGTTGATATCATCATCATGATCATCATAACCATCATGATGATCATCATCATCATCATGGTCATCATTCATAACCGTTACGGTATTAGCAATCTACCAGTTCTAAGGAGCAAGAGAATTTTGTAGCGAGTTCGAGATAGTTACTCTCATTTCTCTCGGGATTTCCCCACTAAATATCTTATTATAAAATAAGAACATAGGGGCCCTATGGGCATGTTCGAAGAACGACTCTGGTTAATGGTGGTTATTTCGATGAAATGATGAACGAGATTTGTCGCTGTGCACAAGGACGATAATGATAATGTGGATAATATTGGTGATCTTAGTCCTGGCCCTATTGGTGGTGCTAGTCTTGGTAGTGATAGAGATGGTCATGATTATGTGGTGGTTGTGATAGGCCTGATCGTGGTGATGGTTGTAGGGGTGGTTGTGGTGGTGGTCATGGGGGTGGTCGTGGTGATGGTTGTAGGAGTGGTTGTGGTGGTGGTGATAGGGGTGGTCATGGTGATGGTTGTAGGGGCGATTGTGGTGCTGGTGTCGTTCCTTTAGATTTTGCCGCAGCCACACCGTCAATGATGGTGATGGTAATCATGATGATGATGATGATGATGATGATGATGATGATGATGAAGATAATGATGACGATTTGCTTTGAAAACTGTTTTGAAATTGCCGCTCTTGCCAGACTCTATTATCGACGATGAGAATGTTTGAAATATCATTAATTCAACCGATGTGGCAATATGCCATCGAATTTTGCGTAAACAAAAACAAATATGAGTCATGGAAGCAAGCCAGTATCAGAAGAACAATTGTCACATGACCCCAGATTGACAAAAATGCATGCAGGCCGCTTGATCATCACCATAATGACGCTGGTGGTAGCGCTGATGATAGTGATGATGGTGATGGTGATGATGATGATGATGATGATGATGATGATGATGATGATGATAGTGATGGTAATGTAGATGATGATGATGATGATGATGATGATGATGATGGCCTTAAAAGATGATTGATCATCATCATCATGACACTGGTGGTAGAGCTGGTGATAGTGATGATAATGATGACGATTTGCTTTGAAAACTGTTTTAAAATTGCCGCTCTTGCCCAGACTCTATTATCGACGATGAGAATGTTTGAAATGTCATTAATTGAACCAATGTGGCAATTTGCCATCGAATTTTGCGTAAACAAATATGAGTCATGGAAGAACAATTGTCACATGACCCCAGATTGACAAAAGTGCATTGTGAAAAACCAACTGCAAGTTGCGCATCAATGGCCGAGACAATGGCCCTAATGGCATTCTTGACAATGGCCCTATTGTTACACGTTTTCCACTGTTCAAGCGTTGGTTAGTTAGTTAGTTAGTGACACACCACCCCACACCAATGTGTTCGAAATTCTTCGAACACAAAAATCGACAATATTCTGAAAACATAGGGGCCCTATGGGCATGTTCGAAGAACGACTCTGGTTGAATATAGCTATTTCGGTCAAATGATGAAAGATGTTCATCGGTATGCACAACGATGACGATAATGATTATGATGATAATGGTGGTGGTTATGATGATGATGTTCATGAACACGATGATCATGATGCTGGTTGGTAGGGGTGATTGTGGTTGTATGGTGGGTATGGTGGTGGTGATAGAGGTGGTTGTGGTGCTGAAGGGGTGGTTGTGATGGTTGTGATAGGGGTGATTGTGGTGATGGTTGTAGGGGTAGTTGTGGTGGTGGTGATAAGGGTGGTCGAGGTGATGGTTGTAGGGGTGGTTCCGGTGGTGGTGATAGGGGTGGTCGAGGTGATGGTTGTAGGGCTGGTTGTGGTGGTGGTAGCGTTCCTTTAGATGTTGCACACCGTCAATGGTGGTGATAGTAATCATGATGATGATGATGATGATGATTATCATTATTAATATTATTATGACGATTTTCATCGTGAGGATAATATTAATGATGATTTGTTTTGAAAACTGTTTTGAAATTGCCGCTCTTTGGCAAAACTCTTTGTTAAATGTTGAGAATGCCTGAAATGTCATTTACCAAAGCAAGGTGGCAATTTTCCAGTTCCATTTAGTAAACAAGGATGAGTCAGTTGTCACATGACCCCAGATTGACAAAAGTGCTTGCAGGCCGAATTGTGAACAACTAACCGCAAATTGCGCATAAATGGCCGAGACAATGGCCCTAATGGCATTCTTGACAATGGCCCTATTGTTACACGTTTTCCATTGTTCAAGCGTTGGTTAGTTGGTGAGTGAGTGAGTGAGTGACATCCACCCCACACCAATGTGTTCGAAGTTCTTCGAACACAAAAATATCTAATTATGCAAAAGGAAGTCTGAGAACCCTCTCGACAACAAATGACCACGTTTCAGTAAATATTATGCAAATTTGCTTCGAGAATGTTCTAATTGGACGAAAAATCTAATTATCTAAATAAGAGCTTTGAGAACTTGTGCCAAATTTTCTACCACAATGAATCGTGTACTTGTTTACAAATTCGTTATTGCTGCTCATTAGTTTTTCATGATGACGAATTATGGCGACTTCAAAGTTCACTTCCTCATATTTGTGGCTTATCTATTGTTATTGTGACTCATCTATTGTTACAAATTGGCAAGAAAAAGCGTCTCTACATACACGCGTTTCACGAACAGCTTCTCATTATGTCCTCGGGACATAAACATAGGGGGGCCCTATGGGCAGGTTCGAAGAAGGACTCTGGTTCAATATAGTTAATTCGAAGATGTTTGTCGCTATGCACAACGGTGACGATAACGATTATGGCGATAATGGTGGTGGTTATGATGATGATGTGGATGACCACGATGATTGTGATGCTGTTGGTAGGGGTGATTGTGGTGGTAGAGTGGGTGTGGTGGTGGTGGTAGAGGTGGATGTGGTGCTGAAGGTAGGGGTGCATGTAGTGGTTGTGATAGGGGTGATCGTGGTGATAGTTGTAGGGGTGGTTGTGGTGGTGGTTATAGGGGGGTGGTGGTGATAAGGGTGATCGTGGTGATGGTTGTAGGGGTAGTTGTGGTGGTGATGATAGGGGTGGTTTGGTGATGATCTTGCCGCAGCCACACCATCAATTATAGTGATGGTAATCATGATGATGATGATGATGACGATGGTGATTATTATTAATATTATTATTATTGAATGATCGCACACTGATAAAATGTCATCTCATTCAGTGGTAATGTCTCCTTGATATTGGTGACAGCAAGTCTCCTCAATTTTCAAGGACTTTTCTCAGGATCCGTGCAGATTGCAGGATTACAGTCTTCTGCATCTCTTCAATTCTTGTCTCAATTCCCAGTTCTTCTACTCTCCTCTTGATGTCTTTTGGTGGTGTTCCTAATGCCCCAATAACTATGGGTACTACTTTTACTTTCATATTCCATAACCTCTGGAGTTCTCTCTTTAAGTCCTGGTATTTCTCAACTTTCTCTTTCTCCTTCTGCTCTATCCGGGTATCATATGGGATGGCAAAATCAACGATAATGCAGTTGTTTTCTTCCTTCTTGATCAAAATTAAGTCTGGCCTTCTAGCTTCAATGACATGATCGGTCTGGATGGTAAAGTCCCACAGTACCTTGCAAGTATCATTTTCAACCACACTTTCTGGCTCATGGTTGTACCACTTCTCGCTTACATGTACCCCAAACTTCCTACATATGTCCCAGTGGATTCTTCTCCCGACCCAATCATGTCTATTCTTGTATTCTTTCTGCGCCATTTTGCTGCATTCGCTGATGAGATGATTAATAGAACGATGATTATTATTATTATTAATATTATTATTATTATTAATAATAATAATAATATTATAATTATTATTATTATTATTATTATTATTATTATTATTAATGAATGATGATGATGATTATTATTATTATTATTATTATTATTATTATTATTATTATTATTATGACGATTTTCATGGTGAGGATGTAATAATGACGATTTGTTTTGAAAGCTGTTTTGCAATTGCCACTCTTTGCCAGGACTGTTTGATCAATGTTGAGAATGCGTGAAATGTCATTTACCAAACAAAAGTGGCAATTTGTCAGTTCTATACATTTCATACCCCAGCTGGGGGTATGAGTAAATTCATGATAATGATGATGATGATGATGATGATGATGATGACGACGATGATGATGATGATGATGATGATGACAGAAGTTCTTTAATAGCAGAGGCTTTGTAGCTTCATTTGTCGTTGTGATTGGTTGCCAAAAAATTTCATAGCTGCTCTTAACGAAAGCAGTGAAGGTGGAGCAAACGGAAATCAGTTTCTAGTCCGCCATATTGTTTTTATTTCGCGTTTATTTCTTGGAGTTCGAACTTGAAGTTAGAACGCTCAAAAAAGAGAGTTGAAGGGAGGATAAATTGGACTTGCGTTATGCCTTATTTTCTATCTTCATTCCTGGTTGAATAATCTACACTATAGATCTTGTCGGCTTTTTGACGTCCTAGATAGACTGCGACATAATTCTTCCGAGTCAGGCCAAAATCCAGCGCTCCACCTGGAACGTACAGATTCGTGAATTTCTTCCGAAAGCAAAAAAAGATGGGTTGTACAATCAGCCAGGAGGATAAAGTTGCGGCAGAGAGAAGCAAAATGATAGACAAAAATTTGAAAGCGGATGGTGAGCGAGCCGCCAGAGAAGTCAAACTGCTGCTGTTAGGTTTGTGATTCATATATCTTCTTCGTAAATAGATAGTAGTCTATAAATGCCTCTAGTTTGTTTTGTTTCGTAGTCTGTACATTGAGAAGGGATTTTTTGGATTTAAATAAGAAATGAGGCTGTTTTCCGAAGCCTGCAAAATAACTTGGTGATATCACTTTGGCTGCAGGATAACTTAAACTTCATAGAATTGGCTAAACGTATGGTGCAATGTAAGGACTTCCCTTCTCCGGACAAAGAATATTCTAGCACCTGCGTAGGCCAAGAAAATATACGCCCTTTCAAAGTTTCAACAACCTAATTTTTAATACTTTTATACAACACATGCATGCAAGGGACTACTACTGCGTTTTCCAATATGGATGGCCAAACTTCGCCCATCTTAGGGGCCGTCCAAAAATCCATTTCGTCACAGATAGCGGAATTTGGCCGTTATGGGGGGAGGGGGTTCATCAAGAATCCGTTAAGCGTGACGGAATTGAACCTAAGATAATTTATCTGACCTTATGCAAATTCCGAAGATAAAAAAGCTACAAAAAGTTTCCAAAAGAGTCAAATAGAGGAGGTCTGACAAGGAGTATTACAGACTGCACCATTTGTTGGCAAGCAAAGACATCAAAACAAATTCGCCCGGTTTTAGGCCCATTGCGAAAAATTTGCGAGCCGTTTTAAGTTCATAAATTATTAGCCTATACATTTATTATACACTCAAAGCAAAAGTTTCACACAAATTCAGCATTTCTCAAGTTTCTCACAAGCACAACCACAAAAGCAACAAAGAGAAAGAATATTTTGTCCAAAGTTACTCAACAGCCCGACTGCAAAGTGATCCTTGACGGTAGCATCCGGGCTAAGGTATAGGCCTAGCATCTTCACATAAAAAATCTTGGGTCCGTTAAGGAGGGGGGGGGAGGGGGTATCAAAAGTTAGCGGCCAAATTCCGCTATCCGTGACGAAATGGATTCTTGGACGGCCCCTTACTTAGGCTACACTTTGTTTACCTCTACTTGTGACATGAAGATGGAACCGCCAAGCCAATTTCATGACAACACTTGATTTGATTTACTGTTCTTGTATTACATACAAGCAATAGTTGTATTAGTATTGTTATTTTGTCTAAAATTGTGTCTAAAATTATAAAGTTCTACCTACCTATAAAATTTGTTTTCGAGACGTTTCGGCCAACCTCCGTTTCGGCCAACAACCATTTCGGCCAACCTTGTTGGACAAACGCTAGGACACTCAAACTTTGTAAATTGTACATGGATCAAGTTCTGGATGCTTCATAGGAGTTTTTTATAATGCAGACAATTTTTCTGTTCCTCTGCTAGCGATTGCAAAATTGATATAAATACTTTATACAAATTCTTACACATGTACAATTGAGAGTTATAGATAAAAAATAAAAATAAAAGACAACTTTACAACCATATTGAAAGTTATTTACAATACTAGAAGTAACGGAGCGTTAGTAAGTGCGCGCAAACTTGTAACCTGAGTTGGGACCACGGTATCATGCAATGTTGAGCATGGTTACTCACAAATACAGCATAAAATACAGTGTACACATGTTCAATATAGTTAATGTGAGCGAAAAATTTAGTTATATTTTCATGCAAGTTCCACAGACGAAAGATGACAAATGAAACCAATGCATCTACTTTCTCTAAAAAGCAATTGTATCTGCAAAAGTAATTGTATCTACACTCTAATTAGGTAAAATGTCTCAAAACGTCCTTTTCTGTGATCAAGAGACATGCCACCAATGCAATTCAGCCCCGCCATCAGGTCGAAAACGCACTCCTCTTACAATGGGCGCTCACTTCGCTCGCGCCTTAGCCCATCAACTCTGTCACCCTTGCTACTCCCTCTATCAAAAATCTGGATCAGCTCTCGCAATGAAAAAAGTTTACAGCCTACAGCTGTTTCTCCTGAATGCAAAAAGGAAAGCACTGTTTATGTATGCATGGGGCATAATAGAAACACCTTTATCTAATATGCCTATAGTACAAAATTAACAATAATGCCAACTGAATTACCATAAATCATTTAATGTATGGAAACCTATACAAAGTTACGTTTCTCATCAAAACACAGGCATCGCATCACATTTCCTCACATTTTGATTCTGTTTTATCCCTGTTACAAACATTGGATCTTACTCTTTTGGCATCTTCTAAAGGCCAATGGGAAACCAAATCATCAACAGATATTTGCATTGTGTTGAAGTTGATAAACTTTGGTTCGTATTGTGGCAACGAGAAGACAATATTGCTGAAAAAAATATACATTTCCTTTTATAAGGGTTCTTTCAAGTAAAAAAATATGCAATGGTAGTGTTAGCCGATTTGTTATCATATTGTTACCCTGTTTATACAGAATTTATTGCAGTCTGATTTTGATAGGCCTAGCAGCCCAAATGGGACACGAGTATTTCAGTCCGGGGTAAAAGGGAAAAATAAAAACACTCAAATTGAATTCGTTACCAAAGTGGCCTTCTCAGGTAAAACAAATAGTTATCATATTATTATCTGTTTCGGCTATACAAAATTTATTGCAGTATAGGCCTACACCCATCTTGAAATTTTTGATTTGCTGGGCCTAAAAGCAGCCCATAATCAATAATGGCAGAATGGGGCATGAGAAAAATAAAAAAACATTCAAATTGAATTTGTTACCTATCTACGTTCTCTACTTACATTTAACACCAGAAAAAACTTCTTGACGATCACAACTTCATTGTGAGAGGGAAACCATGAAAGAAAACATCGAAGTTTGCTAAAATGTCATGCGTTAATTCCTTCGAATCCCTTCGCCACAGCGGAAAGCTGTTAACACTGTGGTTGCAAGTGAAAAAATATGCGCTGTCAGCAGACGAAACGGAAGCCCAGTTTTGCCGATTGAAGCCCACAAATAGTAAGCTCGCTCCTTCGTCGCGCGCAACAAGAATAGAATTACTTAAAAGTCCTTTTTTTGATAAAGAAAAATAAAATAGATTTGTTGAAATGAAATTAAGATAGAAAATAAGTAGAAAAAGGAATTAGTAAATAAAAATATTTAAAATATTAAAGTTATTAGATTAAATTTCTACGGTGGCCATCTCAGGCATGGTATTGAAGCTCAGTTTTGTAACATTGTGATTGTTTTTCGATATTTTCCCTCTTGCACCGTGCACAGCTAGCAAAGTAGTTTTGAGCAGAGTGAATCTTAATTTTATCCTCAGATGATTCATCACCTTTGAGTATTCTTCTTTAGTTTTGTTCGCGATTACTTGTGCAACTTTTTTGTGGTATTCTGTGCATTCTGGTGCCATTCCACCTAAAGTTGTGAAAGTTAAAAGGGTCGAAGCTGGCTTTCTTGACTTGCAAAATACGTTGGTTATATGCTCTTTTCTTTTCTTTCTTGTGTATCTCGTATACCTTACTAATGCTCTTGTCTCTATACACTCTTGAATTCGCATGTGTTATTCTTACATCAAAGAAGGTCCTTTCCATTGGGCTGTTTATGCCAATGGCAGAAAAATTAAGTCTAGCTTTGTCCGCTTTGTTTGTGCAGTCAACCGGAATACCTCCTATCGGCATTAGTTCTGGTTCAATGCGAACATCTTTGCAAACATCTTTTAGGATCGATGCTTCAACCTCTCGAATTCTGTTGTGTCTCATGCTTACTTATCCTCTAGTTTTGCAGGTAAGGGAGTGGTCAACTGAAGCTCTTTGGCCATAGCTACAGTATTGGGGTGCATTTGGTATTTTCCAGCCATACCGAAGGCATAAACTGCCTCGAAATTCCTGTTTATTCAGCACATACCCATAATTTTGCAAGGGTAGTGCATTTAACCATGAACCGGACCCTTTCTCATTTGCCAAATCAGGACAACATTTCAAGTTTTATCTACCATACTTTTTGACTCCTCTAACTCTTTCAGACACCATTTCTCTTTTTCTCCCTTCATTTTATTGATCACCTCTTACTTTAGCATCATCGAGATTCTCAAACATCTTTTCCTGATTACAAATGATTTCAGTAAGATTTTCTGTAGTTTTTGTCGACATTGAAATTCAACGCCCACCATTATCACAGAATTCTGAATACCGATACCCCCTAGTCGTATAGGTAGAGCAAGAAACTTTCTTTCAACGTCTGACACTTTTCTTCCAATGACCGCTAGGATAAAATTTTCTCTAATGACGTCTTCCAGTGGCTGGAACAAATGACTTATTCCAGGAATTGTTCTTTGCACAAATGACCACCGAGCACATAGACCTTTTGTATAGGCTGCATACGCAAGTTGCAGCTCATCTTTTGCTATTTGTGCTAGCTGTGTTACATCTTGGATCCATTTCTCAATCTTTTTGTTTACATATTGATCTTTAAATTCTTTATTTCCAATTACCGCACCTAGGTGCCATTCCCCCTCGGTGTCAATAGTTACTCCTGTTTCTCCAAATACTTCCATAGCATGCTCTATCAATAGAGGATCTTTTACTATAAGTACAGTTTTTCCAGCATTCAGGAAGTAGCCATATTTTGGTCCTAATCTATTTAATTCGCCCCACCATTTTTTTAATTTCGGTTATCTTGCCTGCGCTCACACTGTCATCTGCATACCAAACCTGCTTGCATAGTTGGGGGTCAACTATTTCCCCTAATGTATCGACTAGAGGTTTGGTTCCCATAGCATGCATTGCCATTGCTGGTACATCCCCCTGTGTAGAGCCTTCGTCCGAAAGAATGTTATCAGTTTTACCATCCTGGCTTTTAATTATAAGTTTTGCTGGAAGCTGGTATGTATTTGCAAAATAATGGTAGAGACTTGGACATTGTTTGATATTTTGCAGAGCAGCCTTGCGATTTAAATTGTTAAATGCATTCTCTGCATCAACTAATAGTACTGCTTCTGTTGATTCCTCTGGGAATATTCTCTGCATTGAATGGATAGATGCATCGATACCAGACTTAACACCCGCGCAAGTCTGTAACGGACCTAATCAAATTATCTCTTTTTATTGCATTTGCTCTGAAATCAATCCACTCTCCAATCAAACAGAGCATCAATCGCAATGTATAATCCAATTTGGCTGCATTAAACAATCTTATAAATATGTTTCATTTGAAATCATAGTATCTCCCAAGAAAAAGAGTTCTGTACACTTCTTTGTGGAGAAGGGCTAAAAGCTCATCCCCGAAAGAGTTTAATTACGCATCCACAACCCATTTATGTCCATTTCCTGAATACATAGGAAAATTCTCAACTTGCTAGACAAGAAGATGCCGTGAAAACAAAATATGTTAACTAGTAAGAAGTAGAAAGGACAGCTGTGGTATTAAACTCCGAAATAAATATCAACTACGCATCAATTAATTCTCTCTAACGGCTTTTATTAAGAACCTTGAAATCTCGGTGTTATCATGTTATTAGCTACTCTATTATATAAAATCAATCATCAATCAGTTGATAAAAGGGTATATTCACGTTCAAAATGTCTAACAATCGTGCATTTCTTTACGAAATTTGTTCCTGTTATATATGCCTCTACAGCTACTTTTGCACTAACCTTACAAAATAGATTCAATATAATAACATTTATATGTTTGCTCAAAGCTTGCACTAGACAAATGTCAGCATATGCTTCCCATCTTTTCCCTCTATCTTTGTCCCAAGTAAATCTTTATTCTTATATTTCTCGAAAGTTTTAACTTCCACCATGGACCCTTTGTTATTCTGCTTGGGGTCAGACTGACTCGTGACTTGAAATAGTATAGTTCGCTCTTTGAAAACCACCCCCTACAACATGATGTGCAGTAACGTGGAGGATTCGCAGTATAGTGGAGGGTGCCAATACAACGTGGAGGGAAATCATCAGTACAGCAGAGGGTGCACCAATGACAAAATTTGACTATTTAAATGTTGCAGTTTGCTAAAAATTGATGAATTTATAGATCAATGGAAATTCTGGACAACTAAAAATATGGATTCAGTTCTCTGCTTGTGCTTGTATTCGATGCATGCACATAGCTTATTGACGCTTATTCAGAAAATTTAAGGCCATTATTAAACCCATCCGTGATTACTTATCAAGTGTATTGGATCACCATGTACAAACATTCTTTATGGTATTAGGGTTTCTTGTCATATAAGTTTTCCTACCAACTTTATGTCATAACCACCAGCATAATGTCCTTTTTGTCACTTTTTCATTAGCAAATAGCAAAGTCATCATCAGCATCTCTTGCCAGCATGCTTTATGCAAAGGGTTAGGTGCCCTATCTTTGTTAATGTAATGTTTGAGTGGTGTGTATGTGTGTGGGTGGGGGGGCTGACAGCTTCCTGGTATGCTTGTACAGAGCACCCATTACATGGTACAGCAGACTATAAATTAATCAGTATGGTACAAATGCAGCCTTGTACATGGTACGCATGTAAAGAAAACTGGTACACCAGTACATTGATCAAAGCTGTAACCCCCCCAATCAGTATAGAATTTGCTGTGGCTTTAGCACCATGAATGTTCTACTTGTTGTTGTGATGCTACTTGTTAATTGTTCAAGTGTTGTTTAAAGATAACGAAATTCCAATGTCTTTTTGTAGGTGCTGGTGAGTCTGGAAAGAGCACAATTGTAAAGCAAATGAAGTAAGATATATCCTTTTGTGATAAGAATTCAGGAGATGGGATTTGTGATTGTAATTGTGATTTCAATTGTGATATGCCAGTACAATTATAGTGAACATTTTCGTACTGTTACACTCCATGTCATTTTCTGTATTATGTCACAGGCCTCTTCATGAGCATTTTAGAGGGTGCGTTGAAGATCGTTCACCTCGCTATATTTAGGAGCGCATTTTTAGGAACGGAAATTTTGACATTCTCTCACATTATTTGCATTTTTTATAAGATGTTTTTAAAAATTACTCAATTCATTTAAACAGTTCAAATTTAATCAGTTTCAACATCACACAGAGAATCAGAAGAAATTGAATTTGATGATGAAAAACAGACGAGCATTATTCCTAAAAGTTCATTCGAGTCTTTTTTCTTGTCGCTTCAAATTTATTCAAAAAGTCAGAACTAAATGGTTTTGTTTGTTTGTGCTGCTTCTTAGGGTTGTACGTGACTGGTTTGAGGTTCAGATTTTATTTTTATCAAAATGATGTTTACTTGCAGAATTATTCATGAGAGTGGATATTCACCAGAAGAATGCAAACAGTATAAGCCAGTGGTTTTTAGCAACACAATCCAGTCAATGCAGGCAATCATAAGGGCCATGGGAACCTTGAAGGTTGACTATGGAAATCCTGATAGAGCGGTAAGTTAATTTGATAAAGAAATGCTAAGTAATTTCCTACCTGGAGCTAGAGAATTTTCTGTGAATATGTATGTTTTAAAAGTTAACATCACCCAAAACCGCCTGAAATCACCTGAAGCCACCTGAAATCACCTGTAAATCACCTGGAATCACCCGAAATCAGCCAATGGGTCCTTTTTGAATTCCTATATTCCATATTCATTCAATTCAAACTCTTTGATCACATTGTCCTCAGTCTTGGACACATGCACACATTGTCTTTTGTTTTGATGCACCGAAGCTAAGCAGAATAAACTCTAGTCTTTGGCTTGGCTTTTCTTTCTGCATTCTGTTCTGTGAATGGTGAATGTCAAGTGACTGGAAAATTCTTCAGGACTTCTCAGAGGATTTATGTGGACCTGTACAAGGGTTTTTTCGAGGAGCATTCAGTCCTTTAGAATCTCATACACCACTGCCATGATGAATTCTATCAATTTCTTGGAAATCTCTTGGAAATCCTTTTGTATCTCCCTTACCAGGTTGTTAAGTTTTTAACAAGAAAAACACTTATTTAAACTAATTGAAACCAATTATAAAATTTGGAACAAAAAAAGAAAGAATCTTTATGACAATAAATGTACAATCAGTCTTCAACTGTGATGCTTATCATCATTAAAAAGTTGTCAACAGAACGAAAACCAGGAGATGTCTGAGGTGACAAGGAGATTAGTCTATTCAAAGATTAACGTAGGAGATTTCCTGTCTGTCTCATGATGAAGAAAGAAAAGCAAAGGCGGGCAGATTTCTTGGTTATTTGATATCGAGGGGAGTAATGAAAGCTCGCCTCGAGCATTTTAGGGGAGTGACGAGGTGGGCGCAGGCGATCACCTTAAAGGATGAGGCCTGGATCTCGTACATCTGTTTGAAGAGTGAAGAAGCCCAAGGAATAGTCCTTTTTTTGAAAAAGCCTACAAGATTCACTTTGATTCAGGATTTCAAAGAGATTTCTTTGATAAACAATAGAAATTAGAGCACCATACTATACTGCGGGGTGTACAAGATTCCAAGGAGTGAATTTCCATTCAGAAAAGCAGAATAGCACTTTGTGTTTCACTCCTTAAATGATTCTAAAAAAGCTTGCTAAAGTCAGTTATTAGCTTTATCTTGAATTAGTTTGTTCAAGAGAGTGATTCACTCCTGAGATACACCTCTAAGCTGGAATTTGTATTTTTTCAAAGAAATCTCTCAACAGGACTTTTTGACTTTTTGAAGTGTGAAATGTTAAAAAAATTTCTCGATAGCACTCCACACTGAAGAATCTATTTTGCTATCCTTTACAAATATAAAACAATGTGACTGAAGTAAAAGGCATTAATCTGTTAATGAATTGAGAATATAAGGATTTAAGAAGTGGCAGGGGATCTTTCAGCTGATTTCAGCTGATTTCAGGTGATTTCAGGTGTTTACAGGTGATATCAGCTGATTTCATGTGGTGTCATGTGGTTTCAGGTGATTAAAGGTAATTCTTACTTTTATAACATACCGTAAATCCTTGAATAAGCCCCCACTTTCGAATAAGTCCTCCCCCAAGTTAGCCCCCACGTAAGAATTCATTCTTGCAACTTGGCCCTCATGGGGCATTATTCAAAGGATTTATGAATTTATTTCTGTCTATAATGCATCTTTCAGTTAATTAAAACACTGAACAAGTTAGTCCTGACAGGTTTTGCTATCAATTCAGCCAATAATCAGCCATTGGCTGTTGGTAAACAGCTGATTTTGATAAAAGAGTACAGATTTTTCTCTCTGCTATTCTTTCTACAACACACTGGAACCATTGAACTTTAGAAAAAGCCCTCCCCTCGAATAAGCCTTCCCCTCGAGTAAGTCCCCACCCACTGTAAATTCATTTTTGCTATGGTATGTCTGTGAATAAGAATAAAAGCAACTGAGATTTCACTGCTTTACCCAATAACGTTGTTTGTCTATAATAATATGAAAGCTCTTTGCACACAGACTCTTAGAAATCTTTCAAGACAATTATTCTTTTTAACATTTTCACACCAAAACTTTCTTCCGAAAATTTGACTCATTAATATAACTTCAGAGGGAATATTGTTCTGGCTTATTTTGAGATATATATTCACCTGCATTGTTTAATTTTATGATCTTTTCTTCATTTAGGAAGATGCCAGACAACTGTTTGCTTTAGCTGGGAGTGTTGAAGATGGTGAGCTTACCCATGAGCTTGTTGGAATCATGAAACGTTTATGGGCAGATGAAGGAGTGCAACTGTGCTTTGGGAGATCCAGAGAGTATCAGCTAAATGACTCAGCTGGCTAGTAAGTTCCTTAGTTGAAATTCGTACTTACTAAAATGTGGAACCAGCCAAAACCAGCCAAAACCAGCCAGAACCATCCATAATTGGATCAAAACAACCCAAAACTTACTAATAAATGTCATTTTCACTTATTAAAGGCAGAAGACCCCTCAAAATCATCAATTTTCTTCAAAACATCATCCCTCCGTTGTAAATTTGTCTTTCCTCTTAGCGCAAAAAATGTGAACAATCCGCTTTGTTAGCTATTGATTTTCAGAATGGCAAACAAATCTTTTGTGAATCGCTCTCAGGGGCCTATTCAATCACCTGCAGCTTTTCAAACATATCTTGCATTAAAATTTTTTAATGTAGAGCGATTATCGCACGATCTTGAGATTTTCTTACCTCATGATTCAAGCAAGGGGCATTTCATTCCAGTTCTACAGACCCGTACGCGTAAACCCATTGCTAAGATTTCATGGTTTTGATAAAAGCATTCTTGGAAATATTTTCATTTCAACGGGAATTGATGATCACTACTTGTGACTTCTAACACGATCGTGCAATAATTTGTGATTGTTGCGATAGGACACTCCTTTTTTTGCAGAAACTCATTTATAAGAAACTCAGTGCTGAGATCAATATTGGTTATTTCTTGACGAAACGTCCAGTCACGTTTTATCTTATGCTTAGACACAATAATGCTTTAGTGAACAAAAAGGCCTTTCTGACTTTTTTATGACAACGAAAGTCCCAAGGCAAAAGAAGAATTCTAAAGGGACAATAATGTTATTTCAAAGGATATGTTGAATTTGTGGGGATTTTCAGGGATTTTCTACCCTAAAATACATGATTTAAAAGTAAGTTATACTTTTTGGGTGGTTTGGGGTGGTTTTGACCTTATTATGGTTCGTCTTGGGTTGTTTTGGCAGGTTTGGGGTCATTTTGGGTCGTTTTGGGTAGTTGTGAATTGTGTATTTGATGGGTTGGGCAAGGATACCCACAGGGAACTGGAGTATGGAGCAGAACTGGCATTAAGATTTTTCATGAATACTGATCAGCAAGCTACAGCCAAAGCATCTTTTATTTGTTTATACTGATAAAACCTTGTTTAAAGTCTCTCTTTCACATCTGTATTTCTAATGTCCTTTTTGCTCACTTCTTTCAAATAAAAAAGGAACCTACTCCTGAAGACTCAAACTACTCAGCAGTCTACCCTTCAGGGATTGTCTCCAAATAAATTATATGATTTTGTACGATTTTTTCAACTATATATGAATTTACTCATTTAGACATATTTTTAGACACGAAATAAGTCATACAAAATTCCTATAGGATTTCATTTAAAATTTGTGTAAAATTCGAATGAAATTCATTTAGGGTTAAGCACAAAATTCAAAGAAAATTTGCATAACAACTCCCATGCAATTCATATAAACAAAATATAACACTCGAAAACTTCTTTGAGTTTTGTGATTGTCTTTTTTTGAAGGCACACTGTCGTAGTTATGATTTGCTAGATTTGATGTTGAAATTTGAAATAAAAGATCAAACCCATAAACAATTGTCAGTCTTTTATGGTCTTAATACGTTGTGCTTTCTTTATAGAATAAAAGGAGTCAGATTGTCATCATCTACACGAATTTTGATGTACATCAAAATTACTGAGGCCTGACTAAATCTGTTATGTTTTATTGTTCTGTTTACCCAGTCAACTTTACGAAAGTTTGCCTTTAAGCATTTTGGAATCTATCCATGCTTCTAAACCAACAGGCCATTTAAAAAACAATACCACTTCGGCTTTACATCCTGATTGTTCCATTTTGATCCACATATGGGTATAAATTCTGCAATAATCTAGTATTTTGGGCTATTTCTGACATTTATACTCTGAGAGGTATCAGATGAAAAACTCTTAAAATTTTAGAAAAATGTTTCTGCTCTTTCCTGCAATTTTGAGACTGGTAAATAATTCATTTTCTGTCTATTTTCATTGATCATCAATGTAATTGCAGCCTTGTCTTGAGAAATCAAATACGATGGAGCTCCTGGGCCTTCACGTCTTATTGTATTGTAGACTATTGAAATTTGCTATTGGCTACTGCTAGTCACTTTTTTGTGCAGGCTTTAATGCTCTTGCCATGGCAATATTGATTTCTAGATGTCTCTGTCCTCCCCCTGCCGACCTATTACCATTCAGAAAAGATTCTCTTTCTCCATGCAATCCATGCTTATAAGGCTGAAAACCTTTTCAATTTAAATATGTTTTTGTAGCTATTTGTCATCCTTGGAAAGAATTGGTGCCCCAAATTACACACCTACTCAACAAGATGTTTTGAGAACAAGAGTCAAAACCACTGGCATTGTGGAAACTCATTTTGTGTTCAAAGATTTACATTTCAAGTATGTGTTTGCTGGTTTGTTTTTTCTGAAATTTAATATTGTGTCAAACATTAAATAAAAAAAATACTGAATGAAACAAACTGAATAAGTTCATTAACTTTCATGGCAGTGTATAATGTTCCGAAATATTGAGTCCATTCAAGCAAACAGCAACAGTCATGAATCCAAACTGGAGAAATCTATATGGAAGTAGATTGTCTCATTTATTTAGCAGGGAAATGTTACAGCTTAATTGTGCAACGTCTGTTCATCTCAAGACAAAACAATGTCTCAATTCCAGATGACTAAGGTTCTACATGAAAACCCAATGAACCACACTATGCAATGTGCCACAGATACACCTTATGCAGCCAAATTTTGGGTTATCATTTCATTTGCAAAATCTATAATTTTAATTCATTGATTCACATGCAGCATGAAGTTGTTGTCTTGATTTTTGGTAACTGTGCATCAAAGTTGCTAATTTCTATACTTTGCTTACAAAAATATTTTGTTGCTTGAAGCTATTGATATCGGACAGGCAGGTAACTTGAGTCGGTCAACTCGCATGCTGATTGAGTAAGGCTTAAGTTTTGAGATGAAAAACAAAAATTTTTCTCTACTCCGATTTTTGGAGTATGTGCAACTTTTGTACCTACAACCGACCAAATGAATGGTCAAAAAATGTAGATTTATATTTATATTTGAAATTGCTGTATATTTTTACAATTGCGCGCTCTGGAATAATTTCATTTTCTTGTTATTTATGTTACTGGAAATAATCCATAAACTATTTAATTTTTTGCTCCAGGATGTTTGATGTCGGAGGACAGAGATCTGAAAGAAAAAAATGGATTCATTGCTTTGAAGGTGTAACAGCTATCATTTTTTGTGTATCACTCAGTGCTTATGATCTTGTGCTTGCAGAAGATGAGGAAACGGTAAGATCTTTCAATCCAAATAAAAACTTTAAGTGATAAACTCATCAAAACTGATGATGTTAAGTTGCAAGGTTATGATCTTTTGTCAGAAAAGCCATTATGTAAGAAACCTTTTTTTCTGTTCCTTCCTTGTAGATCTTTGTGCTAAGAAGACAAGTCTTTAAATTCATTTCAATGCAAACTGTTTACTCTTATTAGTGTCATAACATGCACTGGTGCTTATCATCCATTTTATTTCCACCGTACCCACTCCAAACGTGAGGCTTCTTCTACAGCCCTTGTTTATTACGTTCATTAAGTGGCGTCATAATAAAGGACCACATATGTCTTGTTGTCAATTCAAATTCCCCTCACTTATATTCAAGAGCACACACTCGTGAGTTTAAGAAGTTTCTGAATAGATTCAAATTCATTGACGTTTATGTTATTTTTAGAATCGCATGCATGAAAGCATGAAGCTGTTTGACTCGATCTGTAACAACAAATGGTTCATGGACACTTCAATCATCTTGTTCTTGAATAAGAAAGATCTTTTTGGTGATAAGATCAAGAAATCTCCGCTTACAATTTGTTTTCCTGAATACACCGGTAACTCAAATGCTTTTTTTATTTTACTTCCTATTATCTGAATCTCGTCAATTTTTTTAGGGTCGTTATCCGGCAATTTATGACAAAACAGACGTTGTTTGCAATGGATATTGGACAGAATTTAATGCCAATAGGCTCCCAAGCTTTAATGAGTTGTAAGCCCAAACATTCATTGTAGGCTTCTGTAATCGTGTTGTAATGTTCTGTTTCATCTTTTCTTTCCTGCATACTGAACGTTTTTGGCATTCTTTTTGTCTGTAAGTGATGTCATTGAGAGAATAGCTCTTAGCCTCTTAGTGGAAAGTCATTAATTCTCAATTCGTCCTTTCTTGACCAGAGACTCGTATTTTGTAATGATTTGAATCCAGTACACTGACGATGGGCTGATAACCGAAAAGGTACTGCTCCCTTTCAATCTGTGAGCTAACATTATGTGAACGTTTAGCAAATGCCAAGTGAAAGCATGCCAATGATAGAGAAGAGGTGATGAATAAGATCTGGAGGTGCTGGGCCCGTGCTGGGTTGTTTTCACAGAGACATGTTAGATTAGCTTCGCTTTCTTGGGTCGTGCGGAATATTTTATTGATTACTCATTTATTCTACAGATAAATTGAATTGAATAGAGATCCAGGCCAATAGTCTAGTTTGTTAATGCAATAATTCAGAAGCATGAGAATTCGCGGTACAAAACTGCCTTTTGCGTCAGAGACAAAAAAGAGAAGAAATCCACACAGAATAGAGAGTTAATCAGAAGGCTCACTCAAGGGATTTTCTGTTTCACGCATACAAACGAGGTTAAAATTGACGTTTTGTCGCAACCTCGTACCCAGGGTAAATAGGACCTCCACGTGAACGCTGCGCTGCCCCATTTGACCCTGGAACCGGTTTCGATGTTTTGCATTCTGATTGGCTAAGAACAAACAATATAATTTTGTTGTCCGCATATACTAGAAATGGCGTTCGGCCAAATGAAAGAAATTTCAAAACAAAACTGCTGTGGCCCGGGGCTTTTCCACTCCTACCCGACAAAAAAACACCTAAAGTTTGCTTTGAACTGAACTGAATTAGAAACAATGTACAGAAAATGAAAGATAAAGGGCGAATTAGTTTTTACAGAAATTACAGAAAGTTTGTAGCAGTACCTAAACTTGCTTTCCCGCGGTAAAATTTTGAGTAAGCAAGGAAAGGTAAAGATAAAGAAAAATAATTTTCAAGAAGCCGAAGTGAACTAAAACAGTAAAATTTTGTATTTAGAAAAAAGCATTGTTTACGGTTTTGGCTAGAGCTTTTTCTCATCAAGTCAGTTTTTGCAACATTTGTTGAACACAATTTCAAAGTGGAGAAATCTCATTCATGCAATAACAAAGCCAAACTTCTTTGCAGCAAATATGTATATGATTCATCTTACAAATCTTTAACAAATCTACAGGCTTTAAATAAACTGATCTCACCTGAAATACTTGAATACTTGTAAAAGAGGAAAACACTGAAGTTTATATCAATAATGAGCCTAAATCTAGCTAACCATTTCACAAAAAAAAGATTTCTTTCTGACTTGCAGAAACTCTCCGTGAAATTTCCAAAATTAACAAACATAATAACTTCTG
The DNA here is from genome assembly GCA_014526335.1 of Chrysaora quinquecirrha. Lineage (NCBI taxonomy): Eukaryota > Metazoa > Cnidaria > Scyphozoa > Semaeostomeae > Pelagiidae > Chrysaora > Chrysaora quinquecirrha. The sequence continues at coordinate 1,721,845 of JACTAT010000043.1, read as the reverse complement.
CAAGCGCTTGCTAACATGTATTTCTCTCTGCTGATTCCTTTTAAGCATTTATCTCTTCATTTCGTTTCAAACAGAGTTAGTTCTGTTTCAAATAAATTTTTGAACTACAACATTGTGCCGCGTCCCAAACTCATTGATGAGTTGGAGAGCTGTGGCCGCGACAGCCACGGACTGGAATCATTTACATAATTTATGCTAATAAATCCAAGCCAAAAATTGACAAATTTTGTCAACCGGTCCCAAGGGTATCTGTTGCGGGCTGAGCTAACAACAACAACAAAGATATTCTTGGGAACGAAGTTGGTTTTGTCGTGGACTTACATGAAAACTGTGACGTCATAATCAATACCATTTAACAATTAGGCGTTTTTTTAACAAAACTAAACTGCGAGGGGTTGTTTTGAGCTTGGTTTTCTTTTCCTTGTATAAAAGGATTTCATTAAATTGAAGAGAAAGTAGAAATGTGTCGTAATTGGTATTCCTTTAAAGAGGTCGAAGAAAGCTGGATCCCCGTCATGTCCTTTAAACATAATCTGTGGTGACCGAAGAGCGTTTTCAACTTTGATTTCTGCTCCCCTTGACCGAGTGTAAGGACGCTAATTTTCAGTCTTAGCTAATGAGTAATAATTGATGCCGTTTTTTCCAGGCGCAAATACGTATGAAGAAGCTGGATCGTACATTCAAATGCAGTTTGAAAACCTAAATAGCCGAAAAGGCGAAAAGGAGATCTACACACACTTTACTTGCGCTACGGATACAGGGAATATCCAGTTTGTGTTTGATGCAGTAACGGACGTTATTATCAAGAACAACCTGAAGGACTGTGGCTTATTTTAATTCACGCATTTAGGTCATCATAAGAAGAGAAAATGAATAGATAACATGAAATTATTTGATGTAAATACAGGTCTGAATAAGAATCGAACTGGTGATTTGATCTTCAGCTTTGTAAAGATTTATAATTAACGAAAGGTTCAAATCGTTTCAGTTGATGCATCATTGAAATACAGTTCTACTGTTGCTGGGTTGTTAGTCTGGAAACGAGAGCTCCATATTCTTACTTAATTGCAACTGTCTTGAAGAATGACACTATTTCCATGGAATTATAGACTCTTATTTGAGAAAAATAATCGCATAGCTTACTAATTAGTGAGTATTTGGCATAATAAATGTATCTTTCTCTAGCCACTGCCTGATCATTAAACTGATACAAATCTGCCTTGATTGCCAATGTGTTATTTTTCCATGCCTTTCTGCAATAAATATTTATTTGCAAATTGAAATAGCTTTCTAATTAGTGAGTATTTTACTTAAAAAGTATCTTTCTTTAGCCAACACGCGTGAGCATTAAAATGATATAAATCCGCCTTCGTTTCCAATGTGTTATTTTTCTAGACTTTTAAAATTAATCCAATTATAAAATCCGTCACCATTGGTCTGAATAATTGACAGGCGTAGGCGTTGATTTTTCTGTGCAGGAAAGTTAGGTCGTGAACTCTGGAATTCACACTACTTTGTTCTGCACCCTGCCTTGTAAGGAAGATTTCAAGTCGTAGGGGCCATTCACACGAGCACTGAAACTTCCTTACATGTAAAACAGCAGGCAACATTCCTCTATAGACAGGGTATTTTGGCCTGCAATCTAAGGAAGTGCCTAACCTTTGTTTTTTAAACTTGATTCCCGGTAAATCGACCACGCTGAATCGTTTAGGACCAGGAGCCAAATCGAGAAATGCTTTTACCACGTGATCTACGACGTCATGATGACGTCATAAAAATATACCTTTTACCCATTTAAATTCTCTTAATAGCCACTTAATATGAAAGAAAATGGTAAAAATGGATGGAACACATCGAGAGCTTTCGGCTGATATACATTTTGTCGCATTTCGAAGGTTAAAATATTTATGATGACGTCATCAGGACCTTTTGGAGCAGGTCCTTTCATAGTAGGGATGTTGGTGAAACAATTGTGCATTTTATGTTACGAGATAAGATATAGACCTCAACTGAGAAATGCCCCCTTGTGCTATTTTTAGATTGGGGTAATTGATGCCAGAGCTCTACATAAGCTACAACACTAGTTTTGTTGCAAATTGTAATACAAGCATCAAACTTGGCGAAAGCAGCCAGTTTGACGAGCTAAAAAAGATAGGATATGTGCCTCAACTGAAAAATGCGTCCTTGTGCTATTTTTAGACTGGGGTAATTGGTACCAGGCCTCTACATAAGCTATAACACTAGTTTTATTGCAAATTGTAATACAAGCATCAAATTTGGCGAAAACAGGCAGTTTGACGAGCTAAAAAAGATAGGATATGTGCCCAAACTGAGAAATGCCCCCTTGTGCTATTTTTAGACTGGGGTAATTGGTACCAGGCCTCTACATAAGCTATACCACTAGTTTTATTGCAAATTGTAATACAAGCATCAAATTTGGCGCAAACAGGCAGTTTGACGCGTTAAAAAGACTGGATGTCAACCCAAACCGAGAAGTCCCCCTTGTGGCATTTCTAGACTTTGGTAATAGGCACCAACCTCTACTTAAGCTATAACAATAGTTCTAATTTGAGTTTTTATACATGCCGAAATTGTAAACATGATGAAAAGGGGTAGTTTGAGAACAGTTGCAACAGAAAAGAAACCTCTACGTATGCTATAACAGTTGCTATGAAATGTCGCTTTTTGATGATTCAAAGCAGCATTCCTTGGAATAAACCAGGCAGGAACACAGCGAAGACAAGATAGATACTAGATTCTAAATTCTTCAGTTTCCTTCTTACGTTTGAAAGGAACATGCAACAGCAGATTCCAATTACAGTAATTTCTGTTGACAGCACTGTTAATTATTGCGGATCCAAACAACTTCAAGGGAAAAATCACTGGCCGAAAAAGCTAGAGAAATTTCTATCAAAGCAAAATGATTTCAGTCAAACTTTTCCCGCATTTGCAAAAATTACAAAGTTAAGTCTAGAAAGACTTGGAAATTTTTTATCAATTCGTTTTTGAATATTTCATGGGTTTTACACCCGTTTTCTGTCTCTGGCTTGCAACCAAATGGGAAGGAAGGCAAAAAGAGCATTCAGGTTTTTTTATAAGAAAGTTTTATGGCCCAGTATTGAAACATTCTTAGATATTTCATGTTTTCAGCGCCCCCCAGACCCGTGTAACAGGGTTTGAACTTCCCAAATGACTTCCCTGATACTTTGAGTAGCCAGAAAGTGAGCGAGAGAAACGACTCGTGTGAAGAGTAAAAGCTGACTAATCTGGAATTGATTATTTACAGATTTATATACATAACGGAAGTAATAAATTAACACAAATCAGAATATTAGTCCTACTACAGTCCACTCTTTCTCCGAAAAAAAAGAAAGGAACTTTCTTTTTTTTGACTACGTAGTGTGCCTCAAGTATCATCGAGTAGTGTTGTCAAAGTCCGAATGTTACAAGGAAGGTGCTTGCATTGGAGAGCACAGTTTAGAGACAAGTCCTTGAAATGAATTTGAGCTTGCAAATAATTGATTTCTGCGGCAGTTTTCTGGAGATGGTTAAAACCAAAAATTATATCCTCCAATAGATCTTGTAAAACAACCATTTGAAAACAAGCAGTTTTGTCGTTGGAGAACTGAAGAGGAACGATAATTGTGCCAAGAGGCTTCAGTTTTGAACACGATGCAGTCTTGAAAACGATATTCGAATTCTCAAGAAGGACAATGGATGTTGTACTCCTAGAGCATTGAATTATTTCATGTGCATGATGTAGTGATACTGACGATTAAAGCTTGGTCGTTCACAACCACAAACCAAGAATTCCGAGCCACCATTAATTTTGGCCATGCCCCTCAGACAGAGCTGTTGAGCCTTATCTTATATACTAAAACAGTAAGGGGATTATGACACCATTTTGTCACGCGAACTCCTCTCTTACCGTAGAAGCTACGGTGCTGGCGCTTGCACCTCAAGTTGCCGCCTGTGGGGTAGGCGTAGAGTTTCAAGTCATTTTTTTCAAACGTGCTCCCGCTTCTAGGGTAATTGGGGCTCGCCCTTCTTTGATCTAGAATTTCGTGCCATGAATAACAATGGGTCTGTTGTTTTCCCAGCGGGAATAATCCCCTTTCCTAATCCCTCCTCCAATACTGAAAGACAGGGCAATAGTTCGGTTTTTACGATCAGCTTTAGCGAAAAAGTCCTTTAGCTATTAGTATTATTCGTTTTGCTTGGTTGTGTATAATTTCTGTTCGTTTTTACGATATTCAAAGGAAAAAATTCTTGGTTTGTTTCTTTGAACGAACACATTCGGGGACCCTTTCCTTAACCCTTCCCCAGGACTGAAAGGCAGGGCAATAGTTCTGTTTACAGTCAGGCTTAGCGAAAAAATCCTTTAACTATTCGTATCATTCGTGTAGCTTGGTTTTGTATAATTTCTGTTTGTTTTTTCTGTTTTCAAAGGAATACATTCTTGGTTGTTTTTTTGAAAGAACACATTCGGGGGTTTGGGCAACAGCTCTGCTTATAAAATTAGTAAAGGCAAAACAAACCCTCATGACGAAAGGCTACAATTGTTCTGTTCATTAAGCCGAAAAAACAAACAGAACTGAATGCTCGAACTCAAATATCCACATTGCATGTCGATCTCACATCACATTGCAATTACAAATATTACTTATGCCCGTTTGACATTTCCCTACATTTGGCTTGCTACAGACTTCACGACTTGCTTCGCTGCACGAAACTTTGACATTTCCGTACATTTCGATCCCCTTTCCTAATCCCTTCTCTAAAACTGAGAGGCAGGGCAATACATTGCAATTACAAACATTACTTATGCCCCCTTTGTTTCGATATTCGAAGGAAACAATTCTTGGTTAAGTTTTTTGGAACGAACACTTTCGGGGATCCTTTCTTTATCCTATCTCCAGGACTGAAAGGCAGGGCAATAGTTCTGTTTACAGTCAGCCTTAGCGAAAAAATCCTTCAACTATTCGTATAGCTTGGTTGCGTATAATTTCTGTTTGTTTTTTCAATATTTGAAGGAAAAAATTCTTGGTTTGTTTCTTTGAACGAACACATCCTGCTACAGTGAGTGGGCGCACCCCATGATACCCCTGCCAGATCAGTATTTCTGACATTCCTACTGGTCATAGAGCAGCTAATACGAAGGTTTCCTCTGCATCAACAGCACTTTCCAGCCAAAAGGCAACGGCAGAAAATTATTCTTTCAACATCAACCATTCCATGCCGCACCCACCCTCCACTTTCTCCCACAGCATAGCTCTAGCAGCACCCTATCGGATATATTCAACAATGGTTCCTCTAGGATTGCTATTTACGTATTCAAGTACTACAGGGTGGCCCAAAAAAAAGGGACCCCCTAACTAAATAATTAATTAATAATTTATTCTTAAGTTGGAATTTCATGAAATTAATACTACATGATATTCAACTCAAGTGAGATATATCATGTAAATATCACGATGATATGGGTTAGTATCTCTGAATAAATTGACTTTAAAACTTTACAATCCAAAAACGTACTGTAACAAAATATGCAACTTTATACCCTTACGTAAGCCTTACGCAACAAAACAGAAAACTCAATAACTCATTCTTTCAGTCAAATGATATTCAAAATGTCCTCAATCCTGCTCAATACACTTCTCTAATATGACTGACCATACATTAATGGTCGAGACAATTTTACTCTGGGATAATGATTGTCCTTCACGCACGATTGCAGTACAGTACGCAATGATGGAATATAAACAGCTGGTTTTGGACATCATGAATTTAATGTCCCATTGCGCCGAGATGGAAGCTCTTATCACCACCATATTTCTACACGATAGCGCACTTGACTTGAATATTACCTGGTATAAATTTGATAAAATTCCTCCTTGAGAAAATTTATACAGAAATTATTTACCTAAGGGGGTCCCTTTTTTTTGGGCCACCCTGTATAAACAATGGCGTGTGCCTCTTCTATTTATTTCTCATCCAACAAACCTTTCCCTACACCAACAACAAACTCTTATTCAATGGCAACCGTTTACTCTTATTCGCCTCCTCTTTTAAATGAATATCATCTATTATACCTAATATTGTGCCTAACATATGCTAACAGATGTGTCTGCAAGAGACATGCACTACCTTCCACTATGACGAAGTGGTATTGATTTATTGCTTCACTGTATCTAGAAGCTTACCTGTGGCTATGATTGCAACTTACGCATTCAAGTTACTTTCCCAGATGCATCATTGCTACTCCCGACATTATCTTCCATTCGAAACAAAACAAATCACACTTACCCTTCTCAACAAATATTACTACCACATACTCCAAACAGAATATCAGTGCAACCCCTCTTTTCAAAGAATAATCTGCTGCTCGGCAACTTCTCCCATCTGCGCACAATTTCCGCATTTCCAGTATTTGAGGAAACCTTCGGGGGACAGGAAGCACTAATCTGAATTCAACCTTCTCATTCAACCCAACTCCCATTCCTTTATCTCCTTTCTCTGCTTTCCCTAAGAAATATTTTCCACCAATCTCATGTACTTTTCTTCACAATGGATTTCTTCACACATGAGCACTACAAGCTGCACTTCCCATGTGACCTACGGAGCGCAAAAGCCCGCGCCGAGGCGCGCGCAGCGCGCCTCGGGGCAAGGGCTAGTGTCTAACATAACAAGTTAGCATGATGGCCTGTGTTCTGTCATCATAGGAGCAAGTTGGGCGACTGTACACAGGCCCAATTGCAAATAATCCAAATTTCAGCCAAAAGGTTGGGGTTTGGTGAAGAAAAACCTGTTTTTCCCGCGGGCCTGTGTACAAGGCATAACAGAAAGTTATGGCCAGTAACTATCCAGCACACAGGAATGGGAGGGCGGGTGGAAAATTTTTGCAAATATGAATGAGAAAGTTCCCAACAATTTTTCAGCCCTTTATACACACGACAGCCTCGAAACGGCACAGAGACCCTGGAAAGAGGCCCAACAGGGAGACCAGAACGCTCACTCCCGCTTTAACTCAAATTAGAAATGCTTTCTAATTTTCATTTAAAGCTTGGTCGTTCGCAACCACAAACCCAAAATTCCGAGCCACCATTAATTTTGGCCATGCCCCTCAGAGCTGTTGAGCCTTATGTCTAACATAACAAGTTAGCATGATGGCCTGTGTTCTGTCATGATAGGAGCAAATTGGGCGAATGTACACAGGCCCAATTGCAAATAATCCAAATTTCAGCCAAAAGGTTGGGGTTTGGTGAAGAAAAACCTGTTTTTCCTGCCACAAGAACACGAAGTGTTCTCCCCCACCAAACCACCAACCGATGGCCAAATTGACAGAACACAGTCCAGCAAATACACTGTAAAAAACAATTAATTCAAAAAGTACACTCGCATGGAGCATGAAAACATGAAAAGGCAAGAAATCAAGTTCACTATTCATAAATCGGGAAAAATACCCGACCAATAGTAGCTGTAAACCGGAAAAACCGGCCGACAAATTCAGCTTCTCAGAATACTTAGGTGCAGCAACAAGCAGCACACAATATCACAACATTTCAACACAGCTCAAAGCTAATTGAGCATAAAAATAATTCCCAAAGCTGGGAACAGCAGCATGCATCACCTTTTTAACATATTGAATCTGCAAGAAAAAATTGAAACACAGGTGAAGACCTCGAGCAGTTCATTACTGATTATAGATACCACACGTGCAGGAAAGCACACCAATAGCTGGAACATAGGCCTACAAGAGACCTACACAAATTATTCTACAATTCTACGGCAAGCTCTGAAGGACATGACCAAACCAACAAAGATAAGAATAAGTAAAAAACACTTAGCTGCAGCACTCGACGAAGTCTGCCCCATCAATAATTTCTTTTCGTTGGCCTTTCCATTTTGTATGGAGTCAGGTACTAGACAAATGGGAGAAACCGTGTCGTGGAGGCGAATGTCGTTTCGTCGAGGCAAGAAACGCTTCGTGGAGGCGAGTTTTTATGTGCGAAGGATGAGCACATTATGTGGGGATGCGATGTCACGGATACAGGTATAGACCTACCTACCTTCCTACCTAAGACGCTCTTTTTTGCCAAAATGTAATAATGGATTGACTGCAAATATACGTAAGTAAACTTTGAAGTCGCCGTAAGTGTCACCATTAGTGGTATCATTAACAAAAATCAATTACTTGACAATGAACACCAATTAGCAGCATTTGCTACTTTGGCGCACTGGTCTAAACCACCGCCTTCTTGAACTGGAGGTCTGAAGGTCGATCCCCGTTTCACGGTACTCTCAATATTTTTTATGCTCGTTTGGTTTTGATTTTCATGTTTTCATACTCGAATTTTTTATTGCAACAGCTCTATCCGTTTATGCCCTTCAACAAAGTTTTTCATTTTTTGATCTTCAATTTCAATAGTTTCGTTTACTCTTTTATGCTTTCGCGGTCCGTAGGTGCGGTGCATAAAAGCAAATGAGTACCACGAAAAGAATACACATAATTAATTATGACTATCGTATAATATTTCAAATACATTGATTATGATTGAGCGAAAATCACGGCTAGGCTTAATTTACATGAATTGTGCGTGAAAGTCGACATAAACATGTTATCAAATGGCAATCAACTGTTAAAGTAGCCATTAGTGGTGATTACTCATTCCATGGCAATTAGGTCGGGAGATGGTAGATTGTTTGTTTATGCAAGCCAGCTAGGGCCTCGACAATCTTCAGTTAAGATGTTGATAAACTTGGCAAGAGTTTCTATTACGCCACAAGCACTCTCTGTTCTCTCCTCTTTATTGAAAAAAACGCAAAATCTTAAAACTATGTATGCAAATTTGGGAATCGAGAAAATTTAGAGTAATCAGTGATTGTCAAAAACTCGATGCAATATTCAAAGGCAAACAATTCTATGAAAACTTTAACACATAAATATCTAGGATTTTTTAGTATTTCTGGAAATACTGTTTTTCAAATTTGTGCTTCTTTAGAAATAGGCGAAGTGCCGTTTGTGATAATCATGGTCATCATCATCATCGTCGTGCTCATGGTCATTTTGATAATCATGATCATCATGATCATGATCAGTTTTCCGGCAGCTATTGTACTGCTGGGCATTGATTAATTTGTCAAATTATTGTTGCAAATTCTTGCAAACACTCTTTGGTAAGCATTTTACCGCTATCCTTCGCACATTGCGACAGCATTGCTATGTTTTATTATAATGCTAAATGACATTTCTTATGTTTTATTATTATTACTGTTTTGTTTATTTACGTTATGCAATTGTCTACATGTAGCCTCGTTATCGAGGAGAGATTGTCTTGGATAATGGCGGACATGTGAAGCACGTTTTTACTCTCTATGTTAAATCTTCACAATCAAACATTCTTTTAGAATACAATAACTGGCGACGAAGATCGGATTTCATTCGAAACAATGAATCCACTGGCTAAGGTAACTGGAACACCAATTTTTGATCCAACGGATCATGATGGAAATCTTCTTCAAGCATTTCAAAATTTCATCGAATCTTGGGAAATGTGGTATGACTGTATGACGTCGCCTGTCTCAATGAACTCAAAGACGATGCCACAGACACAGAGAGACAAGAACACAAATCAAAGGTGTTTAGAATGTGTGTTTTTCAAGGTGAGCGAATTAAAACAGATTTAAAGGCAGAATATAATCAAGAAATTAGGGCACTTTAATCTGCTAGTTTTGATGAAATGATAGAGAAACTTGAGCACAGATATAAACCAACCCAAAACCAAGTTCTATTGCATTACAAGTTTCATCAATTGAAGCAAGATCCCAGTGAAAATATTGATACCTTTATGAACAGAGTGCAACTTCATGCTAATAAATGCTCATTCAAATGCATAAATCAGTCATGTACAGAGAAAAATAAGATTTATGACTCTCTCATCAGAGATCAAATCATCATTGGCACCAATATGCAAAATCTTTGTGAGCAGGCTCTTGAAAAAGAATATGATTTGCCAACCCTAATTAAACAAGCAAGGAAAATGGAAGCAACTGAGGAAGCAACAAAAGTCATTGACAATGATACCCCAGCCCCTCATTTTACCATCAATAATGTTGAAAATGAAACTCCTAACAATGCTTCAATCAATAAAATTGGAAAACAAGGGGGAAAATATTCCCAGAAAGCTCAAAGAAAGCAGACACAGGCAGAATCCCAAAAATTTCAACCAAGTCCTAACAAGGAATCCCAAAAATGTCAACCAAGTCCTAACAAGATCCTATGCTGTGCAGGTTGTGGTAAGACCAATTGTGAAAGAGGGAGTAACTGTGCAGCAAAACATGGTTTTTGCAATCTTTGTGGAAAAAAAGGACATTTTTCAGCTGTTTGCTTGTCCTCAGAAAAGGCTATATCAGCTGTCACAGCACGGAACACAGCTAGTCCACAACAAATCAACACTGTGACTGAGTCTCCACGACGTGCACAGATTATCTTTGGTAATTCTAAAACTGATGTGCTGATTGACACAGGAGCAGAAGTAAAAATCCTCCTTGAAAGCAAGATACCTTCAAACATTAGAAGAATTTTCAAAACTTCTGTAACACTTCAACCATATGGCAGCAAAGTTATTATCCCAAAAGGCCAAATAACAATGGATACCACTTGGAACAATACAACTAAAAAGGCAACTTGGGTTGTTGTTGATAACAAAGATCTGCAAGGCAACCCCTGCAATCTACTTTCCTGCAAATTAGCTGAGGCACTAGGAATCATATCCTTTCACAACCAACAGAGTAATGTTCACTCAATCACTCTACAAAATAATGAATTTGAGATTCTAAAAAAACAAGTCCCCTACAGATATAGTACCTATCTTGGACAACTACTCAGATGTCTTCGATGGCCTTGGTAAACTCAAAGCTGATCCAGTCATGCTACATCTGCAACCAGATGCAAAACCCAGCATTCAGCCACCCCGTCAAATACCATTCCACCTACAAGGGGAATTTGACAAAATAATCAACACAATGGAAAATGATGATGTCATAGAGCAACATTTTGGTCATGTAACTTGGCTCTCCAACCCTGTCCTGGTTCCTAAACCTGATGGCAGCATACGAATCACTGTGGATTTATGGAATCTGAACAAAGCGCTACAGAACCCTCATCTGCCTATTCCACCCATTGAGGATATTATGCCAATGTTCAATAGTAAATCTGTGTTTAGCAAACTTGACCTGAAAACCGCTTTCCATCAGTTAGAACTTTCCCAGGAGTCACGTCCACTTACTGTTTTCAGGGCAGGCGACAAACTCATGCGCTATAAAAGGCTCACAATGGGAACACTACCAGCCTCTGGTGAATTCAATAGACGGCTTCGTCCTCTACTAGCTGATATTCCGAATGCGGCAATTATTAAGGATGACATAGTCAACGCCACAGTCAGCCAGCAAAGCCACAAAGAGACACTGACAAATGTACTAGATTCTCTCCCAAAAGCCGGTTTAACCGTCAGCCCAAAAAATTGTATTATTTCTGCATCTGAAATACCTTTCTGGGGATTCAGAGTTACAAAAGATGGAATCACCCCTGACCCCGATAAAGTTCATTCAGTGCAACAGGCTGATCGACCAATGAACAAAGATGAGGTGAAATCATTTCTTTGTATGATAAGATCAAACGGGCAGTTCATTCCAGACCTTGCTGCAGCTACAGCAAACCTCCAGAATCTTACAAAAGATGGCTCAATATTTGAATGGTCGAAAGAACATGAACAAGAGTTCCAGAACGTTAAGATTTCTTTTAGAGAGGACACTCTCCTACGCCATTTTGACACCACTCTGCCTACCTATATCTTTGTGGACGCACATGTTACAGGTCTTTCGGGAATCCTTACACAAGGGCCATCTTTTTATACTACTAAAGCGGTAGCTGACGCATCTCGCACAACAACAGAAGCCGAAAAGAAGTACTCACAGATTGACCTAGAGGCAACACCTGTGGATTTGGACTACGTCAGTTTCAGCACCTTCTCATTGGTGGTCCAGCAGCCAAAATTGTTACCGATCACCAACCACTTGTCTCGCTATGGAACTCGAAACGGAAACTCCCCTCAAGGATTGAGCGTATACTCCTGAGACACCAAGACATTAATCACAAACAAACCTGGCAAAAGGGCAAGGACAACCCTGCTGACTACTTAAGCCGTCATGCAATCCCAATTGAAAAGCTACCAGCCCAGACTACAGAAGAAGCGAAGGAACACCAGAAGCTCCTTTTCCTCCTTCATCAACCGATCATCTCAACCATCTCCAAAGAATACATTCAGCAAGCACAAAGAGCGGACAGCAAACTCGAACGTCTGCGCCATTTTATTGCCCTCGGCCAAGCACCAAAGTATGTTCCAACTCTGAAGCAATTTGCAAAAGTCTTCCCAGAACTTTGCATAGGAACAGATGACATTATGTACAGAGGTGAGCAAATTTTATTACCTCCTTCACTATATGATGAAATTATTACAATAGCTCATACTGGATCACATGCTGGACAGAGTGCAGTGAAACGTAGAATCAGAGCCCACTTCTGGTTTCCAGGACTAGATAATGCTGTAAGAACACGTTTAGAAACCTGTCACGAATGTCAAATCCATACAAAAAGCCCAGTCAAAATACCCCTCTAGACAACTCCAGTCCCAAAACATCCGTGGGAATCGGTCTCTCTTGACCTTTTTGGCCCACTGCCTGACAGCTCTCACATACTTGTCAGTCGCTGCAATCTTTCCCGATTCCCAGATGCTAAATTTGTTCAATCAACAAGCGCAAAACATTTGCTTCCAGAACTTGCATCTATATATGACACCTACGGGAACCCAAAAGAGCACAAATCAGACAATGGACCTCCCTTCAACAGCAAAGAATTCCAGGAGTTCTCAGAGCAAAGAAATATCGCAGTAAAACATTCGTATCCTTATCACCCGCAAGGAAACGAAGCCGAATGCTTCATGAAACCCCTTGGCAAAGCTGTGAAGATCGCATTGGGTACAAATAAACCGGTGAAACAAGCAGTTCAAGATCTCCTGGTTGACTACCGCTCGACACCACATAGGTCGACTGGTCTTGCTCCAGGTGATATGCTCCTTCGAGGCGGCTACAGGTCTCATCTATCAATAAACAATGCTCCAATCACAAATCATGATGTTGAAAATGCGAGGAAGCTGGACAGAGATCAAAAGGCCAATACTAACAACAAAATAAATGCTTATCGATGGAGACAATATCCGGAAATAATCCAAGGAAACGAAGTTCTGGTAAAGCGATTACGTGGGAAAACGAAATTTCAATCTCTATTTGAACCAACACCATATACCGTCATCGATGTTCAAGGGGCCAAATATACACTACTAGCAAGCGACCCCAAACGCCGTCAACAACCAATATTTCGCCAACTGTCCCAAATTAAGCTATTCCTGGAACCAATGCCCTCGATGCAACCTACACATTGCAATATGTCCCAGGGTACCAAATCGTCTCCTCCAACTCATTATTAACCTGTGGATATCCCTAGCCGAAAAAATAAAAGGGAGAGTGGTAAAGTTGATGAACTGGCAACTCCAGCGAATGAAGAATCAGACACACAACAAACAGACGACCAAAGCCACATTGAAACAAACGAAGAACCAGAAATAATGTTTCAACAACCAGTCCACGAGCATGTGGAAAAGAACAGACACAGAGGAACCAGACGAAAGAACTTCTAGAACAGTGTCTTCAAAAACGAACTCCCCTGGAAGAGGGGTGATATCATAATGCTAAATGACATTTCTTATGTTTTATTATTATTACTGTTTTGTTTATTTACGTTATGCAATTGTGTACATGTAGCCTCGTTATCGAGGAGAGATTGTCTCGGATAATGGCGGACATGTGAAGCACGTTTTTACTCTCTATGTTAAATCTTTACAATCAATCATTCTTTTAGAATACAATATTTTTCATTTCGTCGAGGGGAACTTCATGTCGTGGAGGGGAATTTTTCATGTCGTGGAGGGGAAGTTTTCACTTCGTCGAGGCATTTTTCATTTCGTCGAGGCATTTATCATGTCGTCGAGTCGCTCTTGAATTCGTTGTGGCGACTTGTTGAATTGGTCGCTGAATTTGAGGCATGTTCTGTTTCGTTGAGGGGAACTACACTTCGTCGAGTCGAATTACACTTCGTCGAGGCGGCCGAATTTGCCGGGGGTATTATGATTGGCCTTTTAAGGCAAGAGGCGGGGCATTGGAACAACAGAGGCGGAGTGCCAGACGGAGTAAAACAAAAAATTGAATGGTGCTGAGTGATTTAAATAGAAGTAGTCAATTATGAAGACAATTATAACTTATTTCCATCTTGTTGTGGCGTTCATAGAGTTTTTGTCCTGCTCGACTCTTACTCTCTCCAAGACAAATAAGGCTTCTAAACAAATGCTTCAAAAAAATTAAGGGTCCCGAAAGTCGGATGAGTGGAGCAGTCTTGTAGAAAGGTCATTTTGTTTTTCACATTGAATTAAAATTTTTAGCTCCTTCGAACATTACACTCTTTTTTTTTATAAGAACCAGATAATTTTGCCGAGGCTAGATGTTCTTGATTTTTTGAATAATTTGAGGCTTGAGTGTTCTTTAATGGTGTTCTTATTTCAGCATTGATTTTTCTACAACTACACAACTACACACAATAAATTGTTTCTACGAATAATAAGAAACTGTTTGGCATATCTTCCATATACATTTATTTAGTGTAATTGCGTAGTTCTGTTTTGTTAACATGAGATGAAATTTCTAAAACACATTCTCACGTTGTTCTTATTTTTTTCGCAAATCGAGCCTCGATGTTCTTATAAATTGTGTTCTTAAAAGAGAAAGTGTATCATTTATGATTGCGAAGAAGCATGCTCGTTTTTTTCAATAAAATAACCTTCATATGAACATACAGTCATGATAAAAAACGTCAGGCTGAGATTAGGTTCTTCTGCTGTCTCAGAAGCTGCTTGAGCCGTACCCAGACGAAGGAAATAGTGCGCAGTGGTTGTCTTCAACAATCAGAGGGGATTTCGAGAAATTCAGGAAATTTTGATTTTGGAACTCTGCAATTACTAAATGGCTGCGTTCAAAGTTTACCCTACACGTTTTTTTATTGTACAAGAGAGTTTTTTTTCGGCCAGTATTGAAACTTTCTTAGATATTTCATGTTTTCAGTATCAAAATTTTCTTGTGACTTTCTTAGCAAAAATTTTAGAATGCAGTATTTCTGGGAATGCACAGTTTAGGGCACTGTATACATTGCACAAATACCACGTTTTTCAAAGAAAATAATCATTAGACTCGTTTATTAGCAAGATAAGCGACTGAACAGAAGGGCGAAGATAACACACAGAACATTAGGAGTGAAAGTATGAAACAGAACTTTCGTAAGTTACAAGAATCCAGTATTGAACTTTTTTAAGTTTTTAAGATGTTGAGCACTACTTTCTTATAAACTACTTTCTAATAAAAAAAGGTGTATTATTGTATATGCCTAAAAACAGATTTTCTAAGAAGAAATGAGTGTAATTGAAGTTATGTGACCTATATCTGACAATTGATTTACTTAGGAGATTGATGACAATTTCCTTGCAGTCTCATGCATTGTAAATGTGATATGTATGAGGAAATATGAACTGTACGTATGTTTTTTGTGCTCTGTTGCCTGTTTATTTCTTTTATGGGATTTATAAATCTCTTTGTCTTTTGTGCTGAGATTTATGGGATTTATTGAGATTTACAAAGATTTATATCAGCATTTCTTCGAATTGTCTTGATATTTTGAAACTTGCCTTTGCAAAAAAGGGTTGTATGATGAATCTAGAAATGACCGGACGTGGTCTCAAAACTTTTTTCAACCTTAGATTACGTCTTTGAAGAACAAAAACTTAAGAACAGCCAGCCTCAATCAAAATTTCCTGGTTCTTATAAAAAAGAGTGTAAATATTAAATGTATTTAGTTGAATATATTGCTACAGACGGCCAACCATAGCAGTGATACACCCCTCGTCCATTTGTTATATTTCATGAAACGAAATCCATTAAATAGAATACAATTACTGTTTTATCCAATCCAATGTTCAGAAAAAACTATATAGAGATTTGTGTTATAAGAAAATTTAGCTTCATTCATCCAGTAAACCATCGAGCATCAACAAAAAATTAAAATCAAAATCAACTCAAATTGTTTTTGTACAGGCCATCACAGAATGAAATGTGCCAATAATTTTCTTCCTCTGTTTAATGTCACTCAGCACTATTCAACTTTTTGTTTTACTCCGTCTGGCACTCCGCCTCTGTTGTTCCAATGCCCCGCCTCTTGCCAAAAAGGCCAATCATAATACCCCCGGCAAATTCGGCCGCCTCGACGAAGTGTAATTCCACTCGACGAAGTGTAGTTCCCTTCAACGAAACAGAACATGCCTCAAATTCAGCGACCAATTCAACAAGTCGCCACAACGAATTCAAGAGCGACTCGACGACATGATAAATGCCTCGACGAAATGAAAAATGCCTCGACGAAGTGAAAACTTCCCCTCCACGACATGAAAAATTCCCCTCCACGACACGAAGTTCCCCTCGACGAAATGAAAAACTCGCCTCCACCAAACGTTTCTTGCCTCGACGAAACGACATTCGCCTCCACGACACGTTTTCTCCCATTTTGTCAAGTACCTGACTCCATAGTTTTGACACGAGAGATTCGTCGATTCCATTTTGAAGGGCAGGGTCTCTTTGGTTAATGCCTTGATCAATTTGATCTAGGATTTTACTTTTAATTAACTTGATCAATTTGATCTAGGATTTCACCCAGCTTTTGACAATTGTTTAGCTGCATTGTTGGCATCTTTCTCTTTATCTTTGCAGACTTTATCTGCATCGCTTATCAGCTGCTTTAAAACTTCCTTGACATCGTTTTCGACACCACTTGACTGTATTGGAGCTGCAATAAATTTTAAACCATCTGAAGAACTTGATTTTGATTCTTTTGAATGGATCCAAAATCTGTGCATGGCAAGGCCTTGACGTGTTTTGAAACTATTATTTCAATTGTCACATTTGATCAGCCCTGGTTCTTCAGAACAAAATTCTTTGCCAGATGCCTCATGCAACATTCCGTGATGTTCGAACTTCTTTGAGAACCCGAAATTCAGCACCGTTAATTGTTTTCTATTCGACATTTTACATTTGCCGCCTAACATGAATTAGTAACCGACAATCTATGACTTAAGTTTGCTGCAGTGCTTGTTTTGGTTATTTTAAAAGGGAAAGAACCATGAATGTTATCGAACATAACGGAAAACACTTGAGACAATAGTTAACTCAACCCAAAAATATACACGGTACCGGAAAATGACACATGAACGCAGATTAACACGTAAATCAAAAATGCAAACGTCGAGAACAAAAATTTCTCAAATAATTTTAGAACTTTCTTAATTTTTAGGAATCCAGTATTGAACTTTCTTATATTATTGAGACGTTGAGTACTACTTTCTTATAAACCACTTTCTTATAAAAAACGTGTAATTCGTTACTGTTTCCGTTGCTTTTTGCTCTTCATTTCATTTGATGACATAAACATAAAACCTATCATCTCCGGAAATCAGATAAATTTTATTTTAATCAAAACGCACAATTTCCTATTGCAAATCTAGAATCTAGAAATCTGGAATTAAAACATGCCTCCGAAGGTCCAAGATTCCAGGAATGACATCATCATCATGATAACAAAAATTTACTCATACACTATTTACTCATTCTATATAACATTTGGGGATGTGATATTGAATTAAAAAATATATCAAAATATTTAACTGTTTAAACTCTACATTACAAAAGTGACAAAAAAGAGTTTAAAGATATCCATATAATTAACATAACAACTAAAGAACAGTAAGAGCTAAAATATTCCAATATAAATGTAACATAACAGCAACAGCAACAACAGAAACTGCAAAA
Organism: Chrysaora quinquecirrha; assembly: GCA_014526335.1. NCBI lineage: Eukaryota > Metazoa > Cnidaria > Scyphozoa > Semaeostomeae > Pelagiidae > Chrysaora > Chrysaora quinquecirrha. Next base: position 1,703,830 of record JACTAT010000043.1, on the reverse strand, counting down.
ATGAAATATATTACGTTTCGCTGTACAGGAGTTAAGAAGTAGTCTTTCTATAGTTGAAAATTTCTCCTATAAGTTTTGCAATAGTGGCCCAAAGTTTTTAATCCCTTGGTTCGGTCATAAGAATTTGAAATTTTAATCTGGAAGGATACTTCGAGAAATATTTTGGAACAAACGTATCTCTAAAATTTGCAAATGCAGAACATTTTAAGAGAATGTGGTACTCATCATCAAACTCATTTTGTGTGCACAAATCACATTTACGTAAGTCATAGTCAATTTTGTTCCATCTTCCTGTTTCAACTGAAAGTTTTTGGTTTGCAGTTCGAAACTAGCATAAATACCGCAATAAATTTGAAGGTAAAACACGCAGATATTCTTCCATTGCAAAATCTTGTTTAATGCTTAAGTTCATTCTACCCTTATTCGACATCTCCCTTTCGGGATTCCATTGTTGAAGAAACTGGTCTTTAAGATTATTTTCGATAATACTACTTAAGATTTCTACTATTATTTACAAAATGATAGTTCCAAATTAGTGATAACCCAGTGTGATCAAATACATCTTTAATTGATCTTTTCCAACCAATATTTTCCCATTTGTTCGAAGATATTTCATATAATCTAAACACAAGTTTATTTTGTCTACCAGTCAATATTTTACCCCTAACCATTCTTGACTTTATTCCTGTTGAAACAGGAAAACGTCCAAGTTCACCATGTACCATTTACCACATAACTTACTGTAGTGTTGATTTTTTAGGATCCATTATTAGTTTGTTTGTAGTGAATTAGACATTCTTTAGTTTAGGCCCTTCCTTATCATTTTAGGCCATTTCTATTACTATTCATTCATTCTGTTGTTTTCCATCACTCAGCAACGCATCTCATTATCACGGCATCACCCACGTCATTCGCTACACCCACACATGCCTGCATTACATCATCTCACAAGGTTATTCTCGCATCACTGCAATCATTGCCTTATTTGTCTTACATCTCAATTGTCATTCAATTTCCTATACGATCTCGCAATAGGTATTTTCCTTATTTGTACCGTTTAGTTTCTCAGCCCTCTTCCGTGTATCAACTTTAAATACCCGTGTTTCTTTGTAAATATTTAGTTCAGTAGATAGCTCAGTAGATTGTTAATACGTAACATTCGTCTCTTTCTCCGGTCTTTCTCTGGCTCCGTGTTCCTTGCACGTTAAATCAAGCATCAATCGACGAAAGACAGTTCCTCTGGAGTTCACAAGCAGTTATATTAGTAAAGCAGGAACACACGCATCTGTTTTACTAAAATCAAACTACTTTTAGTAAATTGTTTAAAAAAGCCAAAGATATTCACAACTTGAAAACAAGGCATGCTACGTCAGGAAAACTTTTCAAACAGAGTTTTAGAACAACCTATGGTAAACGTTTTATAACAAATACTGGTGTTGATATTTGGAATTCTATTCCTCAAAAAATTCGACAGTCATCGTCAAAAACGTCCCTTTCCAGAACCTTTAAGAA
>JACTAT010000043.1:1681070-1701818 GCA_014526335.1 Chrysaora quinquecirrha | reverse complement strand
TTGCCCGTATTGTGGTACAAGCATGGAGATATGCAGACTACGTCTCTTTGAATACAAAATGTCATCACGTTTGAAAAAACCTCTCGAAATAAATACTTTGATAACGCGTGCCTGATGTTATTAATAATTAAGGGTATGCAAAGTCGAGTTTCTCTGAGGCGAGAGATAGTTATCAATTCTCTAACTGTTGGCCAAGAAATCGTATTTATAGCTTAAAGATTTAAAGTAGCTAGCACGTTTATGGAGAAACTTACATAAACTTGTTTCGGCGACCACGATAAGGGCGATTAACTTTCAATTGAAAGCGTCGGTTGATGTTCTTTTTCCCTTGAAATAGGTAAGCACCCCAATCTTTCGCTTCTAAACTTACACTCTTTGTTTTTATAAGAATATTGTTTATAAGAATATTCAGGCTCAGAATCATCCTATTTTTAAGAATATTTTAAGAATATGCTCAGCCTCAGCTCTCCATATTTCTGTCTCATTTTTCAGCAGATGCCTGTTTTGCAATGTTAGAACGAAACTTCATGATTGTTAACAACATTCTTTTTGTTATAATATTTAAATATTTCTTTCGCTCGACCATATGTATGAGATGATTTTTCTTTTAACTATGTTCCCCTAAAACCGCATATCAGATTTGAAAAATAAGAATGCTTTAAGAATATATTCAGGCTCAAAACGAACATTTTTTAAGAAGATCGAGGCTGGACAAAATTTATAGTACACACTTTTTTTTTTATAAGAATACCTTATTTTTTGCTGAGCCTCGATTATTCTTAAGCTTATTCGAATTTGAGCCTGAAAATATTCTTAAATTATTCTTAATCATCAGTGTTGTAAATTGGCCTGAAGATCAAGAGAAATAAGTCAAATCTTTGTCATTTGTTATTTTGTTAATAAAAAGATTTATTGTATCAAAGAGTCAGATAGGATGTATGCATTTCAAAACAAATACAGTTGCCTGACAATCACACTTATTGTGCAGTGTAAAAAACGCCGAGAAATAAAAATGATCCTCGTCAAGCTTGAGCCTCAGATTATTCTTAAATAATTCTTAAATTTCAGCAATTTTGAGCCTGAATATTCTTATAGACTGTATTCTTATAAAAAAAAAAGTGTGTATTCTTATAAAAAAAGTGTGTATTTTGTTTTTAAGAAGTTAGGAAAGTTAGACAGTTTTGAATGTTTCTACTTTTCAAATACTAATTTTTTAAGGTCTATTAAGCAATTTCTTGAATCGATACTCACAGGGGCGGACTGGCAGGGATGCTAGGTTGCGATCGCAACCCGGGCCCTCTTGCTACCGGGCCCTTAATTGATAAATTCTACAAATTAACTTTTCATTTTATCATTCATACGAATTATTACTGCTAAGAGATTACAATTTATAGAAATGAAGATGATATTGTGAACGCAAATATTTTGCATCAGCCTTTTAGGAGGGCCTATTATAGGTTTGCGGCTTCACGGTTTCGACCCCTATTCAGCGTGCGGCTTACAAAATGTAGGGCATCAGCGGTTTAGTACACAGAGATTTTGCAACTCAGATCGGGAAATGTAATATCTATCTATAGAAATGAAATGTTTATGTATTCTATGTTTTTTACGTGCCAGTAGCAATGGGCCTTGATAACAGGCAATAAATAGATTCTAGAATCATGGGAGACAAGTTTGATCCTTTTGGATTGGCAGAAATTCATTTAAATGCGACGAAATGGTCATTAGAGCGATTCTAAATCATAATTTTCCTAATTTTCTGGCGGAGCACGCCCCTGGACCCCTAAATCGGGTTGCGCCTTCGGCGCACATTGCTACTGACTTAACCGATTTTTATTTATGCCCCTCCAAATTTGCACGTTTTTTATTAAAGGACAATTGGCTTCGATTTCAGCCTGCCTGTTTCTTATTTTTTAAGCGATTTTTCACTAACTTGCCACCCCCTACCCTTCTCGAAAACATGTTTAAAATGCGTTTCTGGGCAAGGGCTTTATGCAGGTCAATTTTGCGTATCTCAAATAGTATCAGCTCATTATAAAAATTTTGACGAAAATTTCAGCCTGGTGTTTCTTTAAATGTTGTTCTTATAAAAAACGTGTAATTAATTAAGTATGCTCCAACGCCACTGATGCTAGCGGCCCAACAGTTGACAAAGGCTCCAATGTATTCTGGTACTGTAATACAAAAAAGCTGTGCTGCATCGAAAGTAATGATTATGGAAACTTAAAAGATCGAGCCAGGTAGCTACAATATCTCGGTTTGGGATGGGTTGTCACAAATGAATTTCTTACGACGCCAAAAATGCATCCTTATAGACTTTTTTAAGGGAAGAGCTAGTAGCAGTAAACGTGTATGATAAATAAGCTACTGTAGGTACGGGCCCCTTTACTGGAAGTAGCAACCCTGGATATTTGTTGCCAGTCCGCCTCTGGGCTCTTGTAAATTCTTTGTTGTCTGGCCTCTAAGTATGTCGTGTCGAAGAATCGGATATGCCAAACTTCGTTGTTATGACTGAAGATTAGCACCCTTCGGGTGTGCGATATGGGTACGACTACAAGCTCATTGCGTTTGCTGGAACGGATCGGGAATGAATCCACATGGATCCACTTTTCAAGCGTACCCAAAAAGATTCGTATTTTTCGGGTATGATATAGGTAGGACTACGGTTTCATTGCGTTTACTGGAATGGATCAAGAACGGATCGGTGCTACACGGAGCTGTCCCTCCGTGTAGCACCTTACATTTAACAAAATTACATAAACTAGCTACATACAATGATATTTGCAGATATTACAATTTATATATTGGTCATGAATGGCGAACACTAGGATAGATTTTCCATAAGTGGCAATAAGGGCATACCACAATAGATGGGATTCTAACTGTTCAGTTTCGATTGATAAAAATTCGCATCTTTCTAGGTACCTCGAGGAGAAGAACTTCGACACCGTCCGACTTGCATTGGAAAGGCAAAAGAAAGTCGTAATTGCTACGCTTGAAATCATACCAGACTTGGAAAAGCACGAAGTCTATAGTCTGATTGAGAAGCTACCTCGTATAGATATCACCGAAGGTACTGGATCCGGTGCTAATTATCAAGTGAATAAGCAACAAGCCAAGTCTTTGGTAGAAGCGTGTCATATTAGTCTATTTGATACTGGAGATCTTGAGGAAGTGTCGCATCAACATGACCAAGGTATGCTCGTATGTCGTTTTCGTTAGCATTGCTTTTCATGATCAGTCGCTTGCAGTTACACGTTTTTTTTTATAAGAACAAAGTATATAAGAACATAAGGCTTCAAATGCTGAAAAGTTGGGAACATGCTAAGAACATTACAAGGCTTCGTGAAGCTAGAAACAAATTAGAATTTACTCTCTTGTGGCGCTGTCCTGTTCTCGACTCTAGAAAGCAGGCGAACTATTGTGGGTTATTATGCTGAATGTGGTGGCTTATTATGCTTGATGTGGATTATTATGCTTGGGTTATTTTGTGTACTGTGGTAGGTTATGTGGTTTCTCTTGCTTGCTCTACAGATTTTGCTATCATTTCGTATCCACCACAGTAGTGCGTGCATATAGATTTGCTATGGTGGAAATAAAGGGAAACAGGAACCAAGCTAGTTGACTTGCATTCATTGGCTTCTTATACTTGTGAATACAGCTTGATAGATGTACAAAACGGGAAATGCCTATAAAGCTAGCAAGTGGCAATTAAGCCTTGTAACATTGATCGATCCAACCTTACGATTAACTATAACTACTTTTAGTTAGTTTAGACTTTTTTTAGTTTCAATGATTGACCTTCACCGACTGAGCCGGACTCAAGCTCATAGGAGATACTGATGTAGCCAAGTTGTCAAGACACTGGTCTCAATCTCCCGATCGTAAGGCCTTGGGTTCGAACTCGTCAGATCCACTTCCCACAAGCCTACAGTACAGTCAACTCAGCTGTAACCCCTTCCGAGGTCGGTAAATGAGTACTCGGGGTATTCACATCAGCTGAATTGCTGCCATCACTGCCTTCGTTCGCACACAAATATTGCTTGCTTGCTTGCTATACAACCTTTTGACTTTTTTACATTCTGAAAAGATTGAAACATGAGGATTTTGCAGTCCTACTGTAGAATCACCAACCTCGTCCCCAAGCCCCAAATTGAATTTCCTCGAATCTCAACCGTCAAATCGATCTTGGCCCTGGTACCGGCCACAAAATCTGCCAAAATACTGGCAATTTTGGCCTAGGCATAAAAACACGATGTAGATTCCGAAAGCAGATGTTCTTAGAAATAAAGTGCAAAGAATTTCATTCATAACTGTAAGGCAAGATACAATATCTCATGCATGTAGCATCATTTTTTGGTTTTTATAAATGCTTTTCACATAGTTTTCGGCCTATTTTGGTGTGACATTTTGAAGAAACTGTGACGTCGTTTAGGATTTCTATTGTTTGAACACCCAATCAAATTGCGAATAGACGAGGCCGATACCAGGGTCGAATATGGACAGCGGAATTTCACGTAGAGGCCTATTCACCCTGGGGACGACGTGGTTGTAGAATCACTGGTAAATAGTGTTTTAAAAATGCAGACTGATTCCAAAAAACGTATGCATTTGGAAAAGCTTCTGGTTTTAACAGCCTGAAATATTGTTTTCGGAAATTAAGATTATTAATTTTCTTATCAAAAGTCAGAGAACTTTGGCTGTTAACTACCTGGATTAGAATTCGACCACAGGTTTACGATTTCTTAATTGGCATTTTCTTGTCGCCTTAAAGAAAGCTCTTTATCAACAAGTGAAGGACTTCTTGAAGCAGGACAGATGTTACGGATTGGCTATACGTAAAAGCCGGAATCAAAAAATTAGGGAATGTTAGAATGCCGGAACCTCAGGTCTGGAATCGGAATCATTTAATTAGTTCTAGCAGCATTAAGACGAGCGAAAATTATTTTCCAGACATTTTAGATTTGTTTATCAAGCAAGAATCCATTTGCTTTACAAGCAGAATTTTCTAGGCAAATTTTTGAAGAGAATAGCGATCCAAAACTTGAATTTGGCCTTTGCAAAAATAACTTTTTGATACCCGTCCAAGAATCCCCACTCCTGCACGGACCCAAGATTTTTTATGTGAAGATGCTAGGCCTATACCTTAGCCCGGATGCTACCGTCAAGAATCACTCTGCAGTTGGGCTGTTGGGTAACTTTGGACAAAATATTCTTTCTCTTTGTTGCTTTTGTGGTTGTGCTTGTGAGAAGCTTGAGAAATGCTGAATTTGTGTGAAACTTTTGCTTTGAGTGTATAATGAATGTATAATAATTTATGAACTTAAAACGGCTCGCAAATTTTTCGCAATGGGCCTAAAACCGAGCGAATTTGTTTTAATCTGTAATACTCCTTGTCAGATCTCCTCTATTTGACTCTTTTGGAAACTTTTTGTTGCTTTTTTATCTTCGGAATTTGCATAAGGTCAGATAAATTATCTTAGGTTCAATTCCGTCACGCTTAACGGATTCTTGATGAACCCCCTCCCCCCATAACGGCCAAATTCCTTGCTATCCGTTGTTCGACAAGCAAATGGATTTTGAAAACTTCAAAACATTTGCAGCTTTTGGTAAATGAAAAAGTGTTAGGCCATGGCCAAAGGATTTAACATTGCAAAACATTTGAACGAAAACTGGTTTGAAGTCCTTCGAAAACATTGTTGAGTGAACTTTGCTTGCTAATCAATGTTTTTAACGTGGCCAAACTGTAAAACATTTGCTTGATATGAAAATTTCAATGTTTGACAATTGGTTTTTCATCGTATTGCAAGGACTTTAGAGATTCCAGCCGTTACAGGTTCCGATCTTACAGATTCCAGCAGTCTATTGTTCCGCGACTCCGTTTTTCACACATTACCTACGCGGAATCCGCCTGCCACTTGTTGGTCGTTCACAGAATCAAGCGAAATACCCAAGACAACACACAACCTGTTTGTAATTATGTATGTATCTTAGCAACACAACAAGTCAAATATCCCTGCTGCTCAAATCCATCTCAGTCAACCTGCTTGGTGGGAACTTTGATATTGAGTGGCCTAAACACATGTCGTAGCTGTTTGTTCGTTGGCGTTTTGTATTTGCTGTGGATTTTAGAATTTTATCAAAAACGCTTTCACAACAGAGGATAAGATTACTGTTTAATTGTTCTGATCATAATCTGAAAATATATGTGGTAACTTCTCTTGCAACGAACTTTCGAAGTGAAATTCTATGGTGTAAAGTCTTGCCAGTTGTCGGATAGATTTCTTAGGATTTGAGTCTTATCTCCTTGATAATAAGAAATTATGGTCAAGAAAATATCCTTTCAACGTAAGTAGTATTGAGTTTATTTTTGGCTTTTTTTCTTTTCTAAAATCTAACCCAATTACCGTATCTAAAGGCATAACAGTTACGCTTTTGAAACTTTTAATATAAGAACAAAGTTTACTTCGGCCTCGATAATCTTATTTTCGTGTACACGCTTTTTTATAGAGAACCGCTTTATCAGGAACCTACATGTAGAAGGGCCGAAAATTTAAAGAACTTATATTACTAAAGAGAAAATCATTAAGGAACTTTTGAATGTTGAATACTTTTATCACTGCAAATAATCAAGAATTAGAAAGCCGGTTCCATTCATTTGCAGTCGAAAATCACATAAATTGTACGCTAAGCATGTATCCAATGTTTCTTTTAGTAGTCTCGAGCCATGCTCGCATGTAAATTTCTCTCTTTTATTGTTAAGACCACTGTATGTGCAGTTAAAGTTAAGGAACTACAATTGCCTCAAAAGAGGCCTCAAAAGAGGCCCAGAGACTTTAAGTAAGAACTAGGCCCTGAGGTAGGTCCCTTATAAAAAAAAAGCGTGTACACATTTTTTTATAACTTTGGTCCTCGAATTATAATAGAGTTTCTAAGGTTGTGGCACAAGTTTGGCCACGTCGCGCAAAATGTTCTAGATAGCACCAGAATTCCTGCAGTAATGTTTTGGAAAAACTTGAAAAATTTCCATGCTTACATCAAGCAAAAAGACTGACGATACGAACAATGTGTGGCCAAATGGTAATGCAAGGTGACTGACATTTGACAAGCAAATCCCAAATGTTTGACAAACAATGTTTGATCGTTTAACCAGGGCCTTAAAATATAAAGCTGAAAACATGTTTCTTGCTTATCGTCTACAATCGTTGGCGAGCCCTCAAAAGCTTAAATTATTCACTTCAGTTTTTAGTTTCTTGGCAATCAGCTTCAGAAAACGCGTATCTTGGCTATCTGGCTTTCAGCGACGTTTATCTCTCACAGTTTTCTATTCTCTGATATTTCCTTCGACACAGACACTTGCACAGCAGCTCCGGTGTAGCTGTACAGAAGGCTTCCATTCCTTTCATATCTCAACTGTAATTTACAAATACTGTATGATTGAGTAACACATTCCAAACCTCCGAATAGCGGCCAGTAGATCCAAGGTCAAGTGGCCGTTATTGAGAGATGGCCGCTAGTCGGAGGTTTAACAATACTATGGGAAAGCGTTTGAGGCTGAAGATTAGTGGCCGGTATAGAGAGGTGGCCCCTTATCGGAGATGGCCGCTATTAGAGGTTTGCATGTATATCTTATGAATGCTGTAATAGACTCAATATACTGGTGGGTGTCTTCGTTAAAGCACGTCTTTTTAATCTCCCTAATTGACATCAAGTAAGTTTTCAGTTCTGCGGTTCCCATTTCCCGCAGTATATTTTTCGACTACAGCTATACACTTTTTTTTTAAAGCAACCGCTCAATAAGCAACTAGGGCTGAACTGACCCTAACATTAAGCAACTTGAGGGCTCAACTGAATTTCTGTAAGCAACTTAGAAGTCAAACAACCAATCTTATACGCTTTCTTGTTGTTAGGAAATTGTTTGTTCTTATGATTTGCATGTTGAAGTTCTTTAGCTAAAGTTTTTCCACTTTAAGTCGAGTTGTAGTTCTAAGAGTTGATGATTTTGAACCGCGAAGTCAGGGGCGGTTGTTAGGTACAGAAAATGTTAAGCAACTCCACCTTACTGAAAGATAGCCCTCCACATTACTGAACATCCTCCACATTACTGCAAAATCCCTCCACATTACTGAAGATATCCCTCCACATTACTGAACAATCTCCACATTACCACACATTTCTGCAAAAATCTCTCCACATTACTGCACATCCTCCACAATACTGCGCAGACTTTACCTAGGCGGGAAACCAAAGTTCCGAGTTGAGAGTTGTTAGAGTTATCCGAATTATCCTAGCTTCTAATGCCAAAGTTTTCTGAGAGTACCAAATTTTCCGTTTTAAACTTGAATTCAGCGTGTTTACTGTCGGTCTGTACATGAAATGTTGTTTGAACTGCTTATACCAGTACTATAATACCTGACAATTCAGGAAAAATTTAGGTTTACTCATCACAGCAAACAGACAAACGGAGAAAAATCACTTGAGATAATTTGTTGAATTGAAGCAGAACAACCTGTAATTCTTTTATGATTAATAACTTATACGGTAGATTTATACCAAGATAATCGGGCCTAGCTTTTAAGCAAGAAAATCTTTCCGTATGTTCGAAAGTGGTTCCGCTTTTTCCCGCAGTTTTGAAGTTCTAAGTTGATTTTTAGAGAAGCTCTAAATTGTTGGTTCTATCCACCACAGTACGCAAAATAACCACCACCTCAAGCATAATGACTCACCACAGTAGTGCCTATACACCACAGTATGCAAAAATACCACCACATCAAGCATAATAACTCACCACATCAAGCATAATAACCCACCACAGTAGTGCTTATCGACAACAGTATACAAACAATACCACCATATCAAGCATAATAACTCACCACATCAAGCATAATAACCCACCACAGTAGTGCTTATCCACCACAGTACGCAAAAACACCACCACATCAAGCATAATAACCCACCACATCAAGCATAATAACCCACCACAGTAGTGCTTATCCACCACAGTACACAAAAACACCACCACATCAAGCATAATAACAACATCAAGCATAATAACCCACCACAGTAGTGCTTATCCACCATAGTACAAAAAAAACCACCACATCAAGCATAATAACCCACCACATCAAGCATAATAACCCACCACAGTAGTATCGCCACAGTAACAAAAATACCACCACATCAAGCATAATAACTCACCACATCAAGCATAATAACCCACCACAGTAGTGCTTATCCACCACAGTACGCAAAAACACCACCACATCAAGCATAATAACTCACCACATCAAGCATAATAACCCACCACAGTAGTGCTTATCCACCACAGTACACAAAAACACCACCACATCAAGCATAATAACTCACCACATCAAGCATAATGACCCACCACAGGAGTGCTTATCCACCACAGTACGCAAAACACACCACCACATCAAGCATAATAACTCACCACAATAACACCACATCAAGCATAATAAACCACCACAGTAGGGCTTATCCACCACAGTTCGCAAGAAACACCACCGCATCAAGCATAATAACTCACCACATCAAGCAAAATAATACACCACGGTAGTGTGTATCCACCACAGTACGCAAAAAACACCACCACATCAAGCATAATAACCCACCACATTAAGCATTATAACCCACCACATCAAGCATAATATACCATCACAGTAAATCCACCGCGTTGCTGCCTCAGCGGTTGCTGCGGCTGTCGCAGCTGCAACCGCAGAACACGTCGCAAAGCAATCAAATCCTACAATGGGTGCCAAAGCGGCTGCAATGGCGTCAAAAGTTGGTGCCGCTGTGGCAAAAGGAGACTCTGATGCCGCTGCCAAAGCGGTAATCGCAACAGCCCAAGCCGTCGATGAAGTGGTAGCATTAGCATCGTCAAGAGCACCTGCATCAACGCCGCGGATGAATGCAAACGGTAGTATAGGAACCAATGAGGCACATATTCCTCCTAAGAGTACAACATGTGCCATATTATAGCATTGCTATTGTATATAGTAGTTGCTTTATTATTTCAGATGTTCTATGATCCTTATTACGTGACGGTTCTTGGGGTTTAATAGGTGGGTGTATATTTTTAGCCAGTTCTCTGGTCATTCATTCGTTGTCCTGTTCGTTGACTCTATATTCATTCATATAAACACAAAATATATTATTGTAAATGAGTATCTAATAATGGGAGGCATAATACATAGCGTATTTAGACTGTCACAACTGCAGCTCAATATAACTCAGTCATGGGTCGTTGGGGTATCCTTGTTCAGGGTTTGGGTTTGTGGAAAATCAAGGCCTGATCTTACTCTGCAAATCTAAGCAAAATTAGTTTCCATTCGAAGCTAACTATCGTAGTATGACATATTGGCTTATTTCATGGGTTCCAATCATTGATTCCAATTATCTCTCATCAAACCGAGACTATATTCGAAGCGAGATCGGTCTCAATGCTGCTCACAGTAGATGAGCCTTGTCTCCAGATATATTGTAAGCAGTTACCTAAACACACCAAATCCACACCCAGACCCCGTCATGCTCGAATAGCGACGTTTCTGCCCTTGCTCCAAGGTCTGCACTCTTTTATTTATAAGAACCAGTGAATTTTGATCGAGGCTGGCTTTTCCTTACATTTCTCCTTGTTTCAGCGTGAAATATTCTTAATCTGTCTTTATTTTCCCGGTTACTTAGACAGTAACAATCTTCAGTGTATGCTGGCAGTGGTATAAGGCTTTGTAAAATGCAGCATGTATGTTTGGTTCTTTGTTCACTTGTTTTGCATGCAGTTTGATGTTCTTACTTTCTATTCAGCCGATTTTCTTAAGGCTTAATTGCAAAGGCAAGTCTTAGCTTTTCCTTATTTTGTTCTTGGAATCTGGGAATCCGGACAAAATGGAATCCGGGAATCCGGACAAAATGGAATCCGGGAATCCGGACAAAATCCAGGCTCTTGTTCTCATAAAAAGAGTGCATACTGCGAGACATTCATATTGTCTTAGGATTACTCACAGTAAAAATCTGCCCAAAGTTTGTATTTCTGTTACTGATGGTAGGCCGACCAAATTGACTTCAAGTCCTCATACATGTATCTCGCTAAACTACCGTTGTAAATAGTGTAAATGGACGATTAAAACTCTGCTGTAAGAATTTCTTTTATAGAGGTAATATAATTATGGTTATCAAACTGATTAACGCTATGTACGATTCGGAGATTATAAAATTTCAGATGATAATTGCTATCAGATATTAGTACTTATTAATTGTTTCTCTCGAAGAAAGTTTAAAGAGTTTCAGTCGATTTGTTTGTTTTTCACACCTCTACAGTATATGCATATATAGCAGTTTCACGTTTCGTTTGTTTATGCTGGATAAAAAGTGCTCTATGCCCTTGGCAGAACGATATACACAGAGGTAGACTCATAGACTCAGAAAAGAAACATGTCTTCGTTGTTACTCCGAGTTTCACGCATTCATGCGATCATCAGACAACTCTATAGCAGTTTCATCATCACACCTCACTTCACTGAGAATTGTTCTATTTCTAAGATCCTGGTCAAACGATCAAACATTATTTTTCAAACATTTGGGAAATGTTTTCAAGCAAAATGTTTAACCGTTTTGCCTTGTCGCAAAACATTGCTCGTCTAAACGGTCTAAACATTTTGTGTTGCCTCGACGTTTCTCAGCCTATCGTAAGGCCCTGGCCAAATGATCAAACATTTTATGCTAATTTCACTCAAAAATTTGTAAATTGCTTGACAAACAATTGAGTGTTTTTTCAGGACCTAAAACATTTTTGCCAACCTCGTCCCCAGGCCCTAAATAGAGTTTCCTTGAATCTCAACCGTCAAATCGATCTTGGCCCTGGTACTGGCCACAAAATCTGCCAAAATACTGGCAATTTTGGCCTAGGCATCAAAACTCGATTCCGAAAGCAGATGTTCTTATAAAGAAAATGCAAAGAATTTCATTGATAACTGTAAGGCAAGATACAATATCTCACGTAGCATAATTTTTTGGTTTTTATAGATGTTTTTACATAGTTTTCGGCCTATTTTGGTGTGAAATTTTGAACAAACTGTGACGTCATTTAAAATTTCTATTGTTTGAACAGCCAATCGAATTGCGAATAGACAAGGCCGATGCCAGGGTCAAATATGGACAGCGGAGTTTCACGTGGAGGCCTATTCATCCTGGGGACGAGATTGCATATTTGCTTGCCAAAGACTAGAGATTCTCTTTAAGTTTGAACTTTCAAAAACATTGCTTAGCAAATCTGCTTGTCGAGCAATGTTTTGTGATATGGTCAAACGGTCAAACAATGCTTGAAAGCAAATTTTAAATGTTTGACAAACAATGTTTGATCGTTTGGCCAGGGCTTTATGTTGTTTAAGCAATGTTTTGTTCCGTGACCAAACGTTCAAACATTGCTTGATAAGCAAATTTCCAATGTTTGACAAATAATGTTTGATCGTTCGGCCAGGGCCTACTGGCCTAAAGTTGAAACTTTGTTTGCCAAAGATATGAAATTTGCTTCATCGGGATAGTTTGACCGTTGGACTACGTCGCAAGATTGCTTGCAAAGCCCTGGCCAAACGATCAAACATTGTTGGTCAAACATTTGACATTTGTATTAAAAGCAATGTTTCACCGTTGGCCACGTCACAAAACATTATTTAGCAAGCAAAATTCACTCAACAATGTTTTAGAAGATCTTCAAACACGTGTTTTGCTAGAATCAAGCCAAAATTGTTTGACGTCCACTGTTCTTTGGTGTTGCCAAACTTAGGTGTTCAAACATTGTGTTTAATAAGTTCTTTCGAATGTTTTGCAATGTTTAATCCTTTGGCCATGACCTATAACTAGACTTCTTGCTTGAGTCGTTAGTTTCCGCTCCTCCACCACACCAACACCCCGCTACAACTACAGTTTGAGCGATCTCATTTTAGTGTTGGCCTCGGTCTCATGAGCGATAACAGGGGACTCAGGTTATAAGTCTAACCTAGAACCTTTATTCTTGCGAATGGCTGCGAATGTTTTTAAAGTTTTTCATAAACGTTTCATTGTCGAACAATGCTTCGTGACGCAACCAAACATTCAATGCAGATTCGGTTTCCAGTTCCAGTGACCAAAAAGTGACGGTTGAGACGTTGGTGCAAGCAAATTACTACCGAGCTATTTGTAATTTTCATTAATATAAATATAGTCAGGAGACTTTTCCTTCAAATACAACATACTAACAATTTTATTCAATAATTTCTGTCAAGAATTGAATTTTCACGCGTTGACAGTTGAAAATCCAGAGTAGACAAACGGACTAGGTCTTCCTTTCAGTGTTGCAGCTGGGCCGATGCATTTGCCTTTGCGAGTCTGACCAGACCCTACCACATAAGCGTTTGCGGCTGGTAAATTTGATCGCATATCTGAGAAAAGGAAAGAGGACATTAGCTGACTCATGTTATAAGAGCTCCCTAACAACTCAGACCCCGCTGATTTCTGAAACCTCTTTGTGGCATCTTTGAAGCCCACCATATTCATGTACAAAGTTCTTAGACCCTGACCAAAGGATTTAACATTGTTTATCAAACATTTGAAATTTGCTTGTTAAACAAAGTGTTTGATCGTTTGGTCACATCACAAAACATTGCTCGTCAAACATTTTTTGTTTGTTACAAGGAAAAATTGTGTCTTTGTAGTTTTTCAAAAACATTACCAAGCCCCTTATGCTTCTTGAGCAATGTTTGGCGACGTGGCCAAACGGATAAACATTGTTTGAAGCAAATCTCAAATGTTTGACGAACAACGTTTGATCGTTTGGCCGCTCACTATTCAGACTTTTCCAGAGACTCGCTCCCGTGAAGGCGAAACATCTTTGACCAGCCGATGTCCACAGCAAAGGTACTCTTAGGTTAATACTTGAATTTCTCGACACATGAGATGAAGCTTCGCGCACTCTATCGAACATGTTACTCATACAAAGAGGGAGCGTCGTAGTCCTCTGATAACAGTTCATTGCTATTCGCTTAGTGTTGTTTTAGGTTGTGGAGAGATGCTTAATTCAAAGGTTATTGATTTTGTTTGATGTAGCTAAAACGCCCTACTTACCTTGCTTTTTCCTGTTCCAACCACTTATGCTATAGCTTGTTGTTGACTGACTTGGCTTTGGGTTATAGGCTGCTGGTCCTGGGCTTAGGTGCTCTAGAATGATGACAGAAAGTTTTAATCAGATCTCTTTTGTTTGCAAAGTTTTACCAAATACGGAAAAACGCGAATGAGATTGGGATGTTCTCTTGAACATATAGAACCGGATATACTGTTCCGGCTATTCCGTTAATCGGTTTTCCACTAGGCGGGTTTTTCCGCGTGCAGCGGAGCTGCTATTGTCCTCAATTTCCACTAGGAATCAGGCGTCAAAGTGTTCCAGTTAGAATAATGATGGTGGTATGAAAAGCTTTCGAGCGACATGGTTGACAGATGCCCTCGGACGCCGCGGAAAATTTGAAGTCAACCTGACTTTCAAATACGCGCGTAGAGAGCCGTTTAGAAGTGACCATTGTTAGAAATAATGCAATTCGCCGCTCCGCTACACTAGGGGAAAATCAGCCTAGTGGAAAACCGGCTCAACGCGCGTTTTTAAAAGTTTGATTGACTTCGACTTTTCCGCCACGTCCAAGGGCGCCTGCCAATCGAATCGCTCAAAAGACTTTAATTAACATGACGCGATTAAAGCCCTTTGGCACCTGATTCCTGTTTTTTTACGGCCTACGGCGTTCACTATAGTCGCTCCGCTGGGCGTGGAAAAATCAGCCTCGGGGAAAGCAGTCTTTATACCAGCCATGAGAGTGCTATAACTTTCATGGTGAATTCGTAACTACGTATGTAGTTTTACCTGGATTTTCTTCTATCCGTTTTCCGATTGAGAATGCCGGTGCTTTGCTATGACCTTGCCGTGTTGTTTGCTTCACGTCGTAGGTTGTTGGGCCTGGCGTGTTTTCTGTTGATCAAATAAAAGAAATCGTATCAATCAGTTTTGAGTTGGAGCGTCTATCATCCCTCCAGAGATTCCATTGAAAATGCTAGGTTGTTGTTATTTCATAAGTGGCGTAATTTCGTTTGAAACGCCAGGTAGTGCGCCAATGAGCTTGACGATGTTGCAGTGATTTTACAGCGACAACTTTAGGGTTGTTTTACTACCAACATTTTTAGGGATAAATTAGGAGCGCTGGAGTTATTTAGCAAGATTTCCAAGATTGTAGCAAGGAAATACCGCTGGAAACGAAAATTGAACATAC
This sequence comes from Chrysaora quinquecirrha, assembly GCA_014526335.1. Classification (NCBI taxonomy): domain Eukaryota; kingdom Metazoa; phylum Cnidaria; class Scyphozoa; order Semaeostomeae; family Pelagiidae; genus Chrysaora; species Chrysaora quinquecirrha. The sequence goes on along the minus strand of JACTAT010000043.1, from coordinate 1,686,516 downwards.
CGAACGCCAAAAAGCCGTTCCGTTGTGCCGTTTTCAAAGAAAAACGGCGAAATGGTCGAGAAAACTAAAAATTTGGGAGCCCTCAAAGCCCCCCCCCCCTCCCCGCAATATTTTCTGCCTCTGATATGGACTGTGTACCAGCGCAAATAAGTTACTTTGAAGGACCATGCTACTGCCGAGTGAATAGGACCATGCAATTTCACGACACCGCCCAGCAATAAGTGAAAAAAAAATGAGAATTGCCCGGGATTCAACGGCACAATGACAACACGGAAACACGGAAACTCACCAACTTTCTGCTTGACTCGCGTTCCAATGGAATAAGCTGGTTTGTCGTTTTTCGATATGCAACGATTTGGATAGTAAGTGTTCGGGCCTACGTCAGGGTTTTGTGTGACAGCTGAAACGATATAATAAATGATGTTTAAACAATAATGTAAAACAGAATTTTATTAATTAATTGATTCCAAAAGCTGCGCAAACAAAAGCATTAGCTACAGTAAAAACTTGGTTCAGCCTCTCCTCTCTATGACGCCATGCCCCTTTCTATCAAACAACTTTGAAACGAAGACTCCAATGAGGCCCCTTCCAAGCCCCCCCCCCACCCCGTCCCCTATTATAGACACTGATTTCAATAACAAGCGTATGTAGGAAGTGAAATTCAAAATGTAGTGATAATACATTGATATGTGAATTTTTAAATTCAGATTTTATTTGCTGTTTAAAATAAAACATATTTATCTACAATCTTGGACAAAATATATTGGAACAGCCTGTATAGTTTTGCTATTATCTATTAATTCCCCCTTCTCCCCCGTTACAATGTTGCTCCGAACAAAAGTTGTCCCTGTCTACTACCAACATTGTTTTGGGGGTAAAAAGGGGAAGAATAAGAGTTATGAAAGTAGAAAGCCAAAAGCCGTATTCCTTGGAAAAAGGCCTTGTTTCAAATATGTTGTTCAAGACTGTAGCTATTTCATGATGTATTTAACTTCTTATTAATCGGAAAACATGATTAAGATCCTGGGGGACTAAAGAGCTCATGCGTACACACTAAGTAGCAAGAAACTCCAAAACTGCAGGACACAGCGGAAAAAATTTTGTACGAATAAAAGTTTTTTTCCTCTGACAATCCTCAGGGTATAAAGGTCAGAAACAGACAGAAACAATAAACGAAGTTAGAATTTATACCCAGATGCGGATCGAAATGCACCAACCAGAAAGTTAAGCCGAATGGCCATTGTGTTTCAAACACCAATCAGCTTTTAGACACTTTCTGATTGGTGCACTTCGATTCGCTTCTGGGTATATATTCCACCTTAAACATTTGTTTCGGTCTGTTTCTGACGTTTATACGTGTAGTGTTTTGCATTCGAAAGTCCCATGTCCTACTAAATGACAACCTCTACTAGAAACAATCTTTTCGTGAACATCGTCTAGTTGAGAAAGACCTAAGCGCCATGATTTCAAGTTCTCCAGGGATGTATCCCAGGAACTCTGCTCCTTTACATCGCGATTCCTTCAAAAGCATTGCATTTCAAACAAATTGCCCATTTTCATCACAGTCTCTTAAATCAATTTTCAACTCTGCACTTACCGTGTTCTGAATGATGCAGTATATCCGGATAGCCAGGACGGCATAATGTTCTGCATGTAAATTTTGGTCCTTTCCGGAGGTTTTCATTACGTAATGTGTATTCTGCTGGTCCTGGAGATTTTTCAACTATAACAAAGAACGAAAATATTGTGACCTCACCTCTGTCCTTCAACCAATACACGCTTTTTACTTCTAGCTCTAAGTCTAGTTCCTAAAGCTCCTTATATTTGGACCATTGATTTAATTGCAGCACCAAAAGATCCTTTAGTAGTTTCTTGATTTTAACTGCACATTTAGTGCCATGATTATAGAGAGGCATTTTTATGTGAGCAAAGTTGGAAACGACTAATGGTAACATTTGATACATGCGTTACATACATACAATTAACTTTTTTAGTTTTGACTGCAAATGAATGTAACCGGTTTCCTAATGCTTAATGGATTAAAACTGCACTGATAAAAAGTTTCCATATTGAGAAATTCACCATAACACTTTTCGCAGTTTTCTTTAAGGATATCTATATTTCTCGTTACCTGCACTTTCAAATGCTCTGTACGTCATCTGATTCTTTGGTCCTCTACCAATAGAACTTGGCAGTGAATAGGTGTTTGGACTGGGAGAAACATCATCTAAGAAATGAAATAATTACTGTCAGTAAAATCTATACCTCTATGTTTACTTATAGCGGTTTAGCTTTTTTACCATCGAAACCGTCCTCCGTTATTGTGAAACTCTTATCAATGGAAGATAGGCCATTTAACTGAATGCGTGTAATTGGTCTGACATCCCACATTGGAGGAGCAAAAGGGCGTGGTCAAGGAAATTTAGGGTATGGATTTAAGTTGCATTATCAAGTTACCAAGTCCTACCCTAAACTTAAGCATCAAATTTAGTCTATAAACAAAAGCTATCTTTGCGATGATTGGGGGCAACTACCCTCCGAACCCACCACTGAATTACTGTAACATTTGGTTTGTTTACACTAGAAAAATTAAGACATTATTAGGGCCTACTTTTTTTAATAACTTGTCTTCCACAAATCGACTTTGCTACAGATTTTCCAATGGTTGTTCCAATTTTGTATGAGCCTGGTCCAGGTGTGCAATCACCGGTCACTGCAAAATACAAAACAATAACATTAAACGAACGTTACATATAGGAATGGGCTTTCGGGATATATAATTTTGGTACAATTCCGGGATAATTTAGGGATGACCTTCATTTGATTTTAGAGACGATTTACGGAGGTAGTCGAAATCTGTAAAAACATAGCTTGTCCCTAAATGTAAAGGACAGTTTAGGGAAAGAATAGGGACATAGCTTACGTAGAGATGAAGTATCTGTAAATAGTCATATTTACCAGGTGGTGAATGCAATCTTGCTCCAAATGAGTATAAAGGACCACCTGTTTTGTCTCTTTGAATGTTGTACTCCGCTGGACCTAAAAAATCATTATACGTAACGAACAACTGATGTAAAACCTGGGATGCTTACAATTAGCAAAAACAAGGCTTCTGTTAGCTACAAACACGGAAAATTAAGAGCCAGAGCTCCCAAAACACATAACATGTGTGCCTACAATACCCGGCTACTACTTTGGGTGTAGACGCTCTTAACAGTCGAGCTTTATTCGCTATCCAAAAATTGGATTACAATGACAAGTATTAGTTAATTGTAAACCATTGCCAAATGATCAAACACAAAATTGTTTGTCAAATATTTAAAATGTCCTCATCAAGCAATTTTAATGTTTGGTCACGTCACGAAACATTGATAAGCAAAATTATGGTGTGATGTTTAATCACAAAAGCATTTTTTGCTTTCGCAAGCAGAAATGTTTAACGAGCAATGCTTTGCAACGAGGACAGACGGTTAAACACTTTGGCTTGACAAGAAAATTTCAAATGTTTGTCGCTTGGCCAGGGCCTTAATCAGGCCTAACAATACGGGTTTTGTTATGATTCGTTCCTACTCACCAATAGCGTATACGCACTTACCAGGAGAACTTGCATTTGCTTTCTTGTGTAATGACAAACCAAACGATGTCTTCGCTCCGTGTCCCCAGTAACTTGAGTTCGGTGTGTATTCAGCTGGGCCGGGAGTGTTAAAACCTACGGTGGACGGTGATAAGAGGTTCCGTAGAGTTTTTAATCACACCTAATTTCAATGTGCAGTGATAGCAACATTATGCAGTCCGCATAGTAGATTTGGCACAGTTTTTACTCCGGATGCCCTTCCTGACACAACCTCTTTTACTCGCCTCTTACGACACGCAGAGGGTACGCTGGGCCTATTCTTAAATCCCCGGGCCCCATACGACTTTATGCAGTGCAGTGATAAAATGGTTATGTGCAGAAATAAGCGGAAAAAATGTGCAATGATAATAATGTTTAACGCAGCAGTTTTAGTTTCTGGAAACACGAACACTGAATTCCTTGAAGCATTCAAAGCCCTCTATCAATACTTTCAAAAGCCTCTTCAATCACCATTGAGATAGACTTGTAAAGATCACTATTTTTTCATGTCTTTTCTAATAACTTTGTGGCACTAAAAACGGCGTTGTTCAAATTGATAACCAAAGTAAATGGCATGCTCAGAAACAATTTTCGTTGGGGCCCGCCCCCAAATCCCTGTACTTGGTGCAGTGATAAATTTTCCACAAAATTAGGTATGTTTGCAATTCAAGGGTTCGTTCGTAGTCCGTTCATGGTTCACAATACAGAGATTCCTTAAATCAGAGATTAGTTATACCAGGGACAATTCACTCCACGGAAATCTCGTGCGCCTTTGCTTGAGATCTTATTGTTTTATATGAAACTCCTTGGAAATTCTTTCTGTGCTAACATAAATCTCGAACGTTTTTTTCAACAGTGAAATACCCCTTGAGATTCAACTGCCATCTTGGACAAAATACATTGGAACGGCCTAAATAGTTCTGCTATTATTTATGAACTCCCTCTTCTCCCCGTGACAATTTTGTTTAGAACAAAAGTTTGTTTTACTACCAACATTGTTTTGGGGTAAAGGGGGAAGCATTGGAGTTATTTAAGTAGAAAATCGACAGAATAAGCCGTATTCCTTGTAAGAAAGGTCACACTCTTAATAGGTTCTATTCTTTACCAAACGTATCGACGGGATGAACCAATTTGTCTGGTGGGCCATTTCGCAGCCTTCCTTTCAGTCCCATTGTGTATTTCGACTTCTCTCTTGTTCCAAAACTACCATGTGTGACGTCATACGCTGCAGCTCCAACCGATTGGTCCCAGTCCTTTTCAAGCTTGACACCAGCCATTTTTCCTTTTCCTTTTAACGTTATCTTTCGGTCTTTCCACACGAGATCTTTTTGCGTGTTGTACTTGTTTGGCCCTGGCGACTCTTGAGCTGAAATTCAAAAAATTAGGAAGAGCAGTTCATACAATACACCATTTTGGGGCTTGCGACGCCGTAAGCCAATTGGGAGCAAAAACCCAACAAAATACAATGGCGGACCATATGAAAAGTGTTTTCAAGTTCGCATCCTGCGAAAATATTGTCTCATTTTGTTTTGCATTTATTAGATTTCGATATAAAATTCATTTCTTTTTCACTACCAAACGTTGTTATGCCCATAAGAATTGAAATCCCACCTGTACTCACTTTGAATTTTTGCCGGTTTTGCCCCATTTGACGTCATCGAAGAACAATAGAATTCAGTGTGGCGTCGCGAACCCCGAATTGGTGCATACCTACTGTAAACTTCATCAACCTCGTCCCCAGGACCCCAGGACCCCAGGACCCAATCGTGTTAAACCTTCAACCGATTTTGGCCATGGTACCGGACACAAACTTAGCAAAATATTGGCCATTTT
>JACTAT010000043.1:1626680-1680570 GCA_014526335.1 Chrysaora quinquecirrha | reverse complement strand
AATCCTGCATCGTATAGAGTAACAAGATCTCATATAAAATCATTTGATATTAAAATCATCAACTGGGAAACGTTGGAAGATATATCGGATAAATTTGAAGACAATTGTCAGATTGACTTGTTTTTCAGCAAAGATGATTAATGACTTTTATCTTACATGTACCAACGATTCAGATTCAGCAATAAAACTTAAAGAACAATTACATTTACATGGAAAATGGGAGGTGGCATTGGTGGAAATGGTCTATGAACTGAGCGATAGATTTGTATTTAATCCGCAGAATTCAAATATGGGAAATATGAACCCTGGCGAATGATGGGATTTTTCCAAATTGGTACCGACAAGGTTGGTTTTGAAGATTTGAACGTGAGATTGGTAATATCTGATGAATATACAAAGAAATGGAATCAGGCAGCTGATAAGCGAGTATTATGTACGTCTTAGTCACTTTATTGGTGAAATCTCAGCTGGAGATACCGTTCATAAATTAACAATGAGAGAAATTGTTTCAATTATGAATGAAGACATTCGCTCACAAGAGGGAAGAGTAAAAGAATATGTAAAAGAATTAGGTTTGCCTTACGAAGACCTGCCACAGTTTTCAATTGTAGATTCAAAAATCAAGATAACCTTTCCAAAGTACGTTAAAAGAGTTGCATTGGGAAAAGATTTGTGCAAATTGTTTGGTTTCGTTGAAGCTACAGAAGAATATAATAAAAACATGAATAATGTTTATTACAGAGATGTGAGATGGACACCATGTCCATTTACTGGAACTTTTCTAGACAAACCATTAACAGATTATGTATTCAACGCCATCGAAAGAACGACTGATGTGGTGGGTGATGAACATTTCCAAGTCAACGCAGAAGGGAAGAATATGTTTATATATTGCTCTTTGTTAGACTATCGTGTAGTTGGAAAAATTAGCACACCACTGCTACGCTTCATTCCGTTGAAAATTAACAAGCACGTTGTAAATTTTGTGGAATTTGAAAATTTGTTCTACTATCCATTGTTATACAACGATATCAACGAATTTACTATAAAAGTCTACAACGAGTTGGGAAAAGAGATACAATTCTACAAAACAAAGACAACATTCTTGCTACACTTTAGAAGAAAACATGTATGATTTCCCAATTTACAAATCAACTCCGTATTTTTACACCTACCAGCGTGGAAGAGGAGTAGGTAGTATTTTCAGGAAAGCCGGATCTATTTTTAAAAGAGCTGTTAAAGCTGCAATGCCAACAATAAAGAAACAAGGTGTAAAAGCTGCTGAGAAAATTTTGAAACCTGTTTTAGAAGAAGAAGGAGAGAAGGCAGTTAATCGGATATTAGCTGGTGAGAATGTTGGAGAAGTTGTAAAAGATACTACCAAATCTTCTATGAGAGGAATTAAAAGGAAGGCTACTGAAGAAATTGCCGATGTTGTGAAGAAATCTGTCAAGAAATCGCCTGCTGGTAAGAAATCGACTGCTGGTAAGAAATCGACTGCTGGTAAGAAGTCACCTGCTGGTAAGAAATCAAGAGTTCGTCCTAAAAGATCTATAAAAGAAAGCACCATGAGAGGGATATTCATACCTAAGCAGCCGGTGAAGAAGAGAAGAGCTAAGAAAGCTAAGAAACCTGATTTGAAAAAAACTTTGTTGAAGAAACTGTTGAAGAAGAATTTGCAACAATGCGCATAAAGCCAGAATATACTGAATGTCCTAGTGAAAGTTTGGATTTATTCTGCCCACCAGTAATTCAAAACGATGTCAAGTATTTTAAAGATGTTGAATATTTTCCACAAACTGCTGCTCTCAATGCCTCAAAACAAACTGTTGTGTTTGACATTCCTGCTCAGCCTGATCATATGATTGACTTGAATCATTCTTATTTCGTCTCGACTCTGGCTATTAAAAGAGTCGATGGAAGTAATATTGGAAAAACCACTGCAGAATTTGCTGGAGTAATAAATAATATTGGCCAATCCATGTGGAAGCAGATAGAGTTGGTTTTGAATGACACTCCCGTCACAGAAGCAAATGGAATGTATGCCTATCAATCTTACTTGGAAACGATTCTAACGTTTGATGAAACCAGAGCTAAAAACTATTTGAAAATGACAAACTGGGTCAGTGATACGATTGGGAAAGAAAATGTTGGTTTTCCAACAACCGCAACGTTAAAAAATCTGGGTTTAAATGCAAGATCTGCACCATTTGACGAGAGTGAAAAGGTTAAAGTGTTGACAAAACCTCATGTCAACATTTGCAATCAAAGCAAATACTTGCTGCCTGGTGTTCGTCTTCAATGGCGATTGAGTCCAAACAGTGATGTGTTTTGTTTGATGAGAAAGACTGGAAACACTTCGCGCTTATACATTTCCGAAGTGAAACTGGTGCTTCGTCACATACATCTTAAAGAGGATGTATTGAAAGGAATTGAAAGAACACTGATGAAAACGAATGCGGTTTACCCAGTCTGTCAACCTCACATGGCAAGCTACTTAATCAATGCTGCAACAACCAACTGGGTTCAAGATAATGTGTTCAATGGAAAGATTCCAAACAGATTGTTTTTTGCGTTGGTTGATAATTCTTCATTCAATGGAGCGGATGAAGGAAATCCTTTTGAGTTTGAACATGTTTCTGTTTCTGCCATTCAAGTGACTGTTGACAATCAAGAAATTACCCCACCTCTAAGATTGAATTATGATGATGATGATTACTTTGATGCCTACAGCCGCTTGGTGACCAGCTTGAATAATTCACCTAGTCTAATTGATTATGATAGATTCAAACAAGGATCGGCAATCTATGGGTTTGATTTGACACCTAAAGGAAACTGTGCAGATGAGCAATATTTGCTTAAAAGAGAGGGTAACCTGAGAATCAGTATAAATTTTGCAAACGCTGTTGACAGTTTGATGAACATTGTAATTTTGGGTGAATTTGATAGAGTCATTCAAATTGATAGTCATAAAACATCATTCGAGATTGGTAATTATGGATGATATAACGATTAATAACTTACTTGTAAAACGTGAAAAGCTACCTCATTTCCATGGTGTATTTGGGAAAGATGAAATCAAAAACATCGACATTCATTCTCTACCTTGTTCATTTATTTTCAACGAAGATAATTTTACTGGTAAAGGAACCCACTGGGTAGCTGTCTATATTGCTGATGATGGTCGATTGGATTTCTATGATTCGTTTGGTGAACCTCCTATGTTGAAAGAATTTCTACATTTTATTAGACCGTTTCAGCTCGCTTATAACAAGGTTCAAGTTCAATCCTATGAGACTGCTACATGTGGACAACATTGCATATTCTTTCTAATTAATAGAACAAAAAACGTTTCAATGAACTCAATGGTTAATAAATATTTCAACATTCAGAACAAGTTAGATAACGATTTATTTGTTTACAACTATGTTAAACGAAGATATAATTTAAGTTTGTTAAAACAATTTGTTACAACAATTTAGAATAATGTTACAACAGTTTGTTAAAATATTTGTTAAAACAGTTTAGTATTGTTAAAACAGTTCAATAAAATGTTCATTCAATGTTTTCTTCTTCGCAGCGTCTTTCTAGCGAATAATGTCCATATGGCAGCGTGTTAAATCCATCATCAAGAATGTATCTTTTATCATCAAAGGGATTCAGCGATGCCTTTTTCTTTCCGTAGTGTAGATGGTGTGACAGTGTGATTCAATGTTGCGTTGAATGTGCGCATCTGCTCTCATTTCCATCAAACATTTCACATAATCTTCATGCTTCATTTGCTTCTTCACAACATACTTTTGATTCCTTTTGCTTTTTGATTGTATTTCCATCATTGATTTGACAGCTATACATCTTTGATCTCAATCCAACAAATTCTTTCATTCCCACACCACCAAGCTCGTCTTTCATTTTCCCGATAACTTTCTTGTTTCTTGTAGAGTAATTTGGATGTTCTTTATCATAATTGCTGAAATCGAATCCATCTTCGTGATCTTTCAATACTTTATCGACTTGATCTTTAGACATTGGTATGTCGTAGATGAAACTATCAGTATCCATGTAGCATAACTCAACATTTGGAAGGTTTGGCTTTGCAAAGTTATAGTGGAAATCATACATCAATGTTTTGCTAATATCCAATATGCTGAAACCAATATACATTGGTTTGTTGAGTGTAACTTTCTTCTTCTTTTTCTCAACCAAAAGCGTGTCTTCGTTGATTTCAATTACTCCGTAAAAGTTTGGATTTCTTACCCATTTTCTCAAGACTTCTCCATCAGTACAGATTTCAAAACGTCCATGATTTCTTACATTTTCCATCGTCTTCCCAAACACGGAATTGTTCATCAACTTGAACAGATCTTTTCAAAGTCGTTTCTTGCATGTGTTCTCTTCTGGGTATTAAAATCAATGTATTCTTTCAACCATAGACTTTGCTTGAATTCAATGATTTCATGAACTTTTATCAGCTTCAAACCCAATTCCAAACACTGCTTCAAATTTCTTTCATGCATGAGGTATTCTTCTTTGTTGAATAGATTTGGTATTAGCTTTGGTGTTGACTTAAACTTTTTTCCATCGAAAAGTTCTTCGTGAGCGTTCTTTTGATGTTCTGATAGCATGTCTTCTTGAACTTGTAATCTTTGCGGCGCCAATGGTAGATCTGCATGATGATCGTGTAATTCGCTGGATATTCCAAATCGACTTTGAGAATATAACCAACATCTTCATTCGATCTTGTCAGCAAAGCGTGGATGTCTGTATTTCTGATTTCTTCTTGTGTAAACTGCTTGAAACCACCATACGGCATTGGTTGCGACATTGCCCATCCATAGAGATTGTTTGCATCCAGATACATCAGCGTGTTGTTTTCTGTTGATTTAGCATGCCGTTTCACTGCTATCGAGACACCACCACGAATGCCATCTTCAATCATAAGTAGAATGTCCTTCTTTTCTTCAGATAACAATTCCAGCTTCACACCAGTCATCTTCAGCATCGCATCCCAGGCCAGCGAAGGAGCAGTTAGATAATGTGCAGGATCGAGTCCGTAGAATTCCAGACTTTGTGCTCTGAACGACTCGAATATATCAGTCAACAGCAACACATCGGTTTTCAAGTACAGTTCATGATAATCTTGAAAAGTCTGACAGTTGAAGTATCGCCAAACCTGCTGAGCATGTTCATAATCTTCATTGCTGATGTCAGAATCACAGAGTTTGTTGTAAAATGCTTCTTTCGGTGGTAGAGATGTTTCTTCCATTTTCGCTGCACTGTCCACCCAATCGTAGGGATAAACACCTTTTCTTGTCAGCAACTCAAATGCTCTCTCAACTTCTTCAGCTTCAGCATCTGTCAAATCTCTCCTTGATGGTATTTTCCAATTTCTATAATCTAGAACATCTTCATCTTTTAGCGGGTTTTTACATGCTACACCAGGCTCAAACATTCCTTGGCGTTCTCTTTTCAATTCTGTAACCCTTTCCTGTTCATTTCTCGGTACACTAGGATACTGCTGTTGAGTAATCTCATCATGTAGATGGCTTTTGATAGAGACAAATTGTTCTTTCGGTAGGTTGCCTGCTAGTGTTGCTAAACTTGTACCCAGAAATGCAAAGGAGTCAATGTATTTGATCCCATGAATATTTCTTTCCTTACCATCTTCATTCACGTCAGTATGAGAACCAATCTGTGCAGTCATGATCTTTTCTTTCGAATTGGCAATGATCTTTGTATTTCTACCTTTCAAATTGTTCAGAATATGATGCATGTCATACCCTTTGAGATTGTGGAAGACAATCGGGATCGTGTGAGTGTTTGCTATTATATCTAGATGATTAAAGTTGCAATACTTGCAAGCTGGACCTCTGTATTTCCCAGTAATGTGACAATGATCTTTGACTTTTCTTTCTATTGTTACCATCAAATAGCTGCTTGCAGCAATAGCAGTGTGTAGCCATATCATGTCTTGCATTTTCTTCGGTGTTAATCTAATCATTGGCATGGTTTTCTTGAACACTGCTCGGATTTCCTCATTCAATTCATCTAGTCGATTCATCAACACCTCCATGCAGTCTTCGGCAGTATAGCATTCCAACAGTTGTTGCCATCTATCATCGATTGATTTAACATAAATGCAATAACTGATCGGCTTGTGTTCTTGATAAGCAGCTCTTTTGTTTGAGTTTTCCAGAATGGATTCAGTATCTGCATCGATGATAAATGGTAGCCAGCTCTGATGTTTGAAATGTTCAAACTTTAATTCTGTATCTTGAGGATATTCAACAGCTTGAGGAGTCTGGCATAGCTTTTCATGCTTTTCCAAATTTTCTTGAGTTGTACATCCTGATAAGCATAGAGGACAGTAAAAACGTTTTCCGTGATGTTTGTGACCATCTCGACCTGCAAAAAGACGACTCAAGTCCTTTATCCAGCAATAGTGGCTCTCACCATCGTCATTGAATACTAATAGCAAATGCACATGTTTTTCACGTTTATTTTCAGTTATTCTTACTGGTACAATTTTGCCATCTTCATCCATATGGATGTTGATTGAAATGTTGTTGTTTATTTCAAATGTATCAACCATCTTTTTATCGGATGCTTTTACTGGATATGTCAATCCTTCACAGTTAAGTTCATCCAAGTATCGTCTATACAGTGCGGCTCTCCCTGGATGTGTTGATTGTGGATGTAGACGGGATAGAATTGCCTAGATGAAACATTTATCGTCACTGTTCTGTACATTGATGATGGCTCGCTTGTTTTTGATGTATGTTGGTAGTTGCAAATACTTTCCACCACGAATTGCATCATAATCAAACATCTTCACTTGCAGTTGGGTAAACTTTGTAAATATCCAACCACTTCCATTCTCCAAGAATTCATCAACCTTGTCTCGTAGTGTGTTGATAGCTTCAACTACCTGATCTTCAACATAGTCATACTCTGTCCTTAACAACGCCTGCACGGTGGTTCTGAATGTGGGTGGTGGTTCTGTAACCATAAGCTTATCACCATACTTTTTAAATTCTACATCGATAGTGATATAATACTTTATCCCCTGCTTGTGGTTTGGCAATTCTTCTTTAATTTCTCGAATAGTATGCTGTGTGATTCTTGCCCAGTCTTTGATATCTCCTTCTTTGGTATATATCCTGAATGCTTTCTTATCCATCTTGTTCATGTTCTTACCTTCACCGACTAATTTATTTTGTTCTGCTGCTGACGGATGTATATCATGTGCTGTTCGCTTATGTGATGCGAGATTTAACATTCTGTCAAACAATTTCCCACATACATCACAAGCGATTTTTCTTCGCTTACTATTATTAGCAGCTGAGCTCTCTTCTTCGTGTGACCTCTTCATGATTAATTTCCAACTAGGCTGATTTCGCTTTACGCTTCGATTTTATAGATTGATCGAACGTGACGTTCAATTATTACACCATCATGAATTAATCAATCAGATTTCTCGTTTCTAGAATCTTGTGGAACTTTCTGGAAACTTCTGGAAAGTTCCAACCAATCAGATTGCAGGATTTCTCGTTTCTAGAATCTTGTGGAACATTCTGGAAACTTCTGGAAAGTTCTAGTCATCCAGATTGCAGGATTATTACATCATTTTAGCGCTGCGAATCTAACGCTGAGGAGGAGGAGTCTTTAGTAATTAAGCTCTTGTAAATCTTGAGTAATTGAATTATAGCAATTTCTATAGAACTTACAACAACTTTAAAACAATTCATAGAATTATAGCAATTTCTATAGAACTTACAACAACTTTAAAAAAATTCATAGATATTTTAATGTTAGTATTTAAACGAATGTTTCGGGGAAATTAAAAACATGTCTTTTATTTACAAAACTTTTTGTGCTTTTCCAAATTTTCTTGAGTTCTACAAGACGATAAGCATAGAGGACGGATAAAACGTTTTCGGTTATGTTTGTGACCATCTTGACCTGCAAAAAGACGACTCAAGTCCTTTATCCAGCAATAGTGGCTCTCACCATCGTCATTGAATACTAATAGCAAATGCACATGTTTTTCGCGTTTATTTCCAGTTATTCTTACTGGTTCAATTTCGCCATCTTCATCCATATAGATGTTGATTGAAATGTTGTTGTTTATTTCAAATGTATCAATCATCTTTTTATCAGATGCATTTACTGGATATGTCAATCCTTCACAGTTAAGTTCCTCCCAGTATGAGTAATACTTTGCAACTCTCTGCGGATTTTTTGCTTGTGGATGTAGGGCGGATAGAATTGCCCAGATGAAGCATTTATCGTCTTCGTTCTGTACATTGATGATGGCTTGCTTGTTTTTAATATACGTAGGTAGTTGCAAATACTTTCCATTCCACAACGTATAATTTGAGAAGTTGATAGAATAGATGGAGTTCAATGTATAGACATCATGTGACATCTCATTTTGATTCTTGAGCTAAAGTGTTTCTGGCAAACATCACAAGAAAATCGAATTCTCTTCTTTGATGAAGTTTGTTGAAAACCTGCTTCTTGACTACTTCTCTTCATGATTAATTTCAAACTGAACTGATTTCGCTTTATGTCTCGATTTTCATAAACGATTCGAACAACGCGTTCGAATTATTATTACGCCATCACAATTAATCAATCAGATTATAGGATTTCTGGAAACTTCTGGAAACTTCTGGAAAGTTCTAACCAATCAGATAAGGCGATTCTTAGGGATGCTCTGGAACATTCTGGAAACTTCTAGATTTATGACAGCAATTTTTAACGTCTTTTATTCCACCTTGTTTTTCTAGAATGACTAGAATAGCCTTAATGGATATCGAATATGTGCAGACCTTGGGTGAAATAACAGAACAGCAAGATCATACGCAGTGTACGAGGAAGATTGCTATATTGTTAGATGATGGCATAACAAGCTTTGTAAGGAGTACAAGCCATGTATTGACGAAAAAAGCTGGAGCCCAAGTGGAGGGGAGCATATAAGTGGTGCTATCATAACCTTCACGGTCTTGAATATGAACCAAAGGGAGCACTTAAATGCAACGAATCACCATCTATCATTAAAGACATTCTAACATGGAATGGAGTTACAATGGTATATTATAAAGGTGGACAGGTCGAGCGAGATCTTTGCAAACGAATCGGAATAGCCAGCCAAAATATCGAAGAATTTGGGGCGCCAAAGGCGACATCACACGATCCTCTAAAAGAACTGCAGGAGCATTATAACTTTTTAAAAGGTAAAAATTTAATATAATTAGTTTTAATGTTCTTGTAGTTCTTTCAGAGGGTTGTGTGTGTGTTGTCTGAAATGTAAAGAATCGCCGCCTATCATAAAGGACATCTTGCAATGGAACAACATACAGTTGGTGTTTTACAAAGGAGGGCATGTTGAGAGAGATCTTTGTAACAAAATTGGTATAGCCAGTCAAAATATTGAAGACTTTGGAGCGCCGAAGGCGACATCTCACAACCCCCTAGAGGAACTTCGAGAACATTATAACTTTTTACGAGGTAACAATTTAATCTAATTAATATTGTTTCAATGTTCTTGTAGTTCTTCTAGTGCGTAGGGGGCCTGTCTCGATAGGTTTCCCACATCAATTAACTATAAACTAATCGCTTACTTGAACGTTATTCATGTTGATGAGACAAAGTAGCACTCGGATCTTGCAAAAGTTAAGAAAGTTCAGACATTCACCAATAGTCAAAAATAAAAAAGACACAACACTACGAAGGTAGATGGTAAATAATGCACTACCCTTTTCAGAGAGACAGGGACCTCAATAAATGAATTAACTATAAACTAATCGTTTTCTTAAACGTTATTTATGTTGATCTAGACCTCGGATCTTGCAATAGTTAAGAAAGTTCAGATATTCACCAATAGCCAAAAATAAAAGAGACACAACAGTACGATGGTAGATGGTAAATAATGCACTACCCTTTTCAGAGAGACAGGGACCTCAATAAATGAATTAATTATAAACTAATCGTTTTCTTAAGCGTTATTTATGTTGATGAGACAAAGTAGCACTCGGATCTTGCAAAAGTTAAGAAAGTTCATATATTCACAAATAGTCAAAAATAGAAGAGAATCGGACCCGATATAGAAGTAGAGAGTCTAATTTTCGTTGTTGACATCATATCAGTTGGGACCAGGGATAACATAATGAGAACAGAACAAAATATAGTAATGTTATTAAATGCGAAAATGGAAAATTAGCAAGATGGATTTTGCAGCTTGAAGAGTATAACTACGAAATAGTTAATAAACCAGGTGCGCAAATGTTTCATGTGGATGCTCTTTCTAGAGTACCTAAAGAAAAGAGATACTCGTTCGTTATTTTTGTTATTGTGTTCATGCACATACTATACAGTACACAATGTTACAGATTCGCTGTGAGATGCATCATTGCATGTTTACTTTCGATCTTAACTTACTTTGAAGTATTTTCAAATAATAATTGTGAATTGGACTTGGACAACATACAGTCTTTAGCCCTTGCAGAGCAGGAGAAGAAGAAAAGGGAATGCTTTAATATAAACAAGAATTCTGCCCACTGGTTGGTTTAGAGACCTATAACTTCCTATCGGTCCCCGTGAAGGAAACGCTTTAGGCCTTAGGCTTGAAACCTAAGCAAGTAACAGCATTCTATTCACCCTAGTAGGATGAACTTTCAATGTTTTACATGGTGACCCTGAAGAAAATATAAATAATGATCGCTTTTGATAGTAAATCGGCAAATTACTACAAATTATGATTATAAAATCGTTAATTATTTTCGAGGACATTTTACAGCTTAGGAGTTCAGTGGCTTTGGATTGCTGTATAACCACCCTGTAATAGCTAACAAGGCAAAATAATGGTTGGGCCTTCAAATTCATGGCGTGGTCAATTTTTCAGGAGCCCCGCACCCTTATATGTTATCTTGAGCACCGGTCAGAAAAAAATTTTGGATCCGCTCCTGCAACCTGAACAACCACAACAAGCACGACTCTTCGAATAAGAAAATAACTGGAATGGTGACTCAAATATTCGCTATATCTTACCAAAAAGATTCCCGTCAGCAATTGCAAAAATCCGATTCCCAACACTAAAGAAAATCCCGAAATCATGAATACTATCCACATTCCAAATGCAAAGGAAATCTAAGTACATCTTGCAACCAATGACATAGAATATTTACAATATTCCAAAGAAATCAAAGACCATCTTACAGTGGCAATCTCCACAGTAAAATCCAAAGCACCCCATGCAGATATCATCGTGTCTGCGATCCTACCCAGAGGCGATAACCAACAAAGGAAGGTCATGTTGGCCAACAGTATAATAGCCAAGTCAGGCTCAAAAAGCTATTGACTAAAGCTCTGGCAAATGTCCAAATGTCATGAGAGGCTGTGTAGAACCCTCATACAGTGCAGGAAGGGTAGGCTGTTCGTTGCAACAGCTAATTAGTGAGCTTCAGAACAGGTGGCTAAAGACTTTTCCACGTATGAGAAATTCTTGGACACGGGAGACCCTTGGTAGACAGATAATGCTGCTCATCAAGGCCCCGTTTTATTATTTGATCTTTTTGATGAACTAGGAAAGTAAACGCACCCTTAATGAAATTTAAACCACTCGCAAGTAGCGCATCTTTCAAACAACTAATTTCTTATTTTAATTGCAGAAATGGAAATGATAAAAGAATTAGTAAACACAAGCTATCCAATTAAAAAATGCTTAATGAAACATGTACCCATCAATTGGATACAGACAAAGAAGAATATAATAAAATTCCAACAAACATTTGAAGGAATGTACAATGGAATGGAACATAATTTATACTATACAATGGAACATAATTTACACTATTAAAATACACTTACTAGACTGGAAAGATCTTCTTATGTAAAAAAAATTCTTTTTTATTGTTGGGTTGCTGCTCAAACACCAGCACAAGCTGCAGAACATGAAGAGGTGGATCAAGCTGAAGTAGAAGAAGCTTGGCAGGGAAGAAATGATAGCCCAAGTGGCAGGCAATCTCCCAGGACAAATAACTATAGGGGTTAGGAGTTAATTGTTTATAAAATGTTAAAAATGTTAAATATAAAATGTTAGTTTTTTATATTTTATTTCAGATGTTCAAATTTAAAAAATTCATACAACTACTTGATAATGTCTAATTACTAAGTATCCTCCTTCTCTCTAGCGGTAGATTCACAGCGCAGACCTCAGAGGCGGCACCGCACGTGAAGAGGATTCCCAAAGATTCCTCTCGCGAGATAATTAATTACTAAAGATTTACAAGAGTTTAATTATTAAAGAATCCTCCCCAGCATCAGATTCGCAGCGCAGACCTCACAAGCAGCACAGCACATGAAGTGGATTCCCAGAGATTCCGCTTTCGCAGGAGTAAAATCTCTTCCACACAAAAGAATTTAATTAGTTCAAGCTGGGAATGAAAGCGGTAAGTACTATTCTTTATATTTAAATTCGAATTTCCCACTTCAATTTAAATTTCCCGCTCTCGATTCAATTCTCCTATCCCACTCTCGGTTCATTTCTTTTCAAACTAAATTCACTATTTAATTTCCTAGTCTAATTTATATTTCTTCATTCTCCAGATTACTGCAATCGAAAGAAGGAAATTAGTAGGTATGAATTAAAAAATTTCAATTGTACTGTTTCATCAATTTTCATATCTTTATACATATATTGAATAGCAACTTTCTTCATATTTCAAGCACAACATGGCTTTTGGCTTGAATCGAGAATTTGCCAGTCGCTTGAAGGGGAAAGAAAGAAAAGAAGAGCTAGAAAAGAGGCAGAGCGCAAAGAGCACCAGGCATTTAAAGAGGCAGAGATGAGAGAAAGAAAGAGTAATTTACAACAGCTTCAGATAATATGTGAAGAGCACTTTGAAAGAAAAGCCATGTCAACATTATTGATAGAATGTTGAAATTGTTGCCAAGAGAGGAGCTGCCAGTAGGATCAATTCAAATCGGCTGCATGAGATGAAACGAGTATAGAAGATTTGCTGCGAGATGTTGCAATGACTTATGTGGAATAACCTTGCCATATTTGAATCTGGATAGCGCCTTCATTGTCATTTTTAAAGAAATCATCGAAGATCATCAAAAGACTCTGAACACTGTTGTTCACGAGATGGCCCATGCTCTTCAACTTTTTGCAGACAGAGGTAAGGGGCAAGACCATGGAAAAAAATTTAGAAAGTATGGTAACTCTTTATTACAACACATAAAACATCAGCAAAAACAACTGTCACCGCCATATGATAAAGAAGCTTTAGATAAGAGGTTTGGGACAAGCGCATAATCTTTCATTTTACAGTTGACGAGTGAACATTCATGTAGAACACTATAGTTTTCTTCTTCATATATCCCTAACTATGACTTTTTGTATTGCTTACAATTTTTCACCTTCTTTCCTTCTTGAAAAGACTTTAGTCCACATGAACTGCAACAGGCAGCACACCACAACAACCACAACAGCGACTTCCACAGGTATCTGACATCCACACAACAGCAAAATGAAAAAAGAAGTTTTGAACAAGACTTCATACTGATAGGTGATTCTGATATTCGTAACATATCACCTATGCGAGGTTCCCTTCGGCGATAGGGAAAATAAGGTGTCCAACTCTAGAAAAACTAGCTGAAGTGACGAAAAGAGTAGACATCCCGAATGCTAAAATTATTCTCGTTCATCTGGAAACAAATGACATTGAAAGAGGGAGAGAAGAAGACTTAAAAAACAACCTTGCGGTTGCTTTACATTGTTTAAGATTAAAATCACCGTCTTCAGAAATCACAGTCTCTAACCTGCTACCTCGAGCTGACAATCAGCAAAAGAAAATCAGCAGAGCCAACGAAACCATCAATGATATTTTATTTGAAAATCGATCATGGAATGACTCTATTCGAATCTTGAATCACCATTTCATATCAAAGAAAATGCTTTCTGACAACAAACATTTAAATAGAATCGGACTGAAAGTTTTTCATCTCTGAAATAAAGAACCTCTTTTTTGGCAATTTTGAACAATCAAGTTACTTGGTATGGCAATCGAATATTACAGTCTTGTTTTTATGTAACCAATTTCAACCTACTTTTAACATCTCTGCCACCTTTCACTGATCATGAATTGGTAAATAGGTTTAGTTGGTAGCTCGCCTTCGTTCTAGTGGCAAAAGCGCAATAAGTGGTCAGACGCCCTCCTCTCCGCTTGCCGATGTTGTACCATTTAGATCCCCAACCAATGAATTTAAGATCTCTTTTAGATTTCTCCGTAAGCCATCTCAATATTCACGGTCTTGAAAATAATCTAGGTTGTAAAATTCCCGACCTTATCGCTGATTTTTTGGTAAATGATATCAATATTTTTACTGAAACTTGGTCTTGTTCCCATGATAAGGATATATCAGATTTCTTTCATATTGAGATCCCATCTAACGAGATAGATAAAAACTCCTCGGGAAGAAGCTTAGGAGGAATATTAATTTACTGTAAATCTTATCTACAGAATAATACTAAAGTTGTAAAAACCAATAGCAACTATATCTGGTTAGAAATAAACAAAGACGTTTTCTACAATTCCGAAAATAATCTTGGAATATGCACAGTTTACATATCCGCAGTTTACATATCCGCAGTTTACATACCACCTTACGACTCAAAATACTTCTCAACAACGTAACGCTCGTCTTTCCCCTAAATAAGTGAAATAAACAACGACCAGTTTTTAATGCAGTAAAGATTATTAAAGCAATTCGTTTTAAAGATGACATTACATTTGGTGTCATTTCCTTTCGAAATTTACTCTAGGTTCTCACTTGTCTGTAATTCCACAACTGGATGACCTGAATATCTACATCAAAGAATTCGACAACACGATGAAGCAGAGGGTCCCAAAACATGGAATGGATGCACATTTTTAAATCTCACACAAACTTTCCTTTTAACAGATAACTTTTGTCTTAGCAAGATGGCCTTTGCATAACAACTGATTATGGCATCCATATTCGGCTGACATTTGTGAACACTGCAAACTTACAACATGACATATAAAAAAGGTACTTTAAAGACTCAAACTTATTCTTGTTTTTCTTTTGTTTATTAAAGGCAATTTTCATCCAAATTCAAACCGATCACTTCAAATGCCTTAAAGTCAGAGGTATGTAGTTGTGTTGCATTAATTCTTTACTTGACTTTACTTGGTTTTAGTTTTATTTTATCATGATTGCAAGGTGACATAAGCTATACGAGAACGCATTTGTTGCTTCTTTAGTATATCAAAATAGGTTACTTCATCAAAAGTAAAAAAAAAAACAGAGCAAGTTCAGAACAGAGGCACTAAAAACAAGAAGGTCTGTTGTAGACCATGCTGGCTTTTGTCTATCAAGACTGTCTTTTGTCTATCCGACATTGTGCAAGTTCAAAATGAAATCTTTCAATTTTCAGAACCTTGGGCTGAAGAAAAAAGATTCAACAGAGAATTGTACATCAAATTCAGTGAAACCCTTCTGGAGTGAACAACTGCAGTTAGTTAAGTTATTGGCACTTGAAAAGAACATGAAATGAAATTGGTCA
Source organism: Chrysaora quinquecirrha (assembly GCA_014526335.1). NCBI lineage: Eukaryota > Metazoa > Cnidaria > Scyphozoa > Semaeostomeae > Pelagiidae > Chrysaora > Chrysaora quinquecirrha. The sequence goes on along the minus strand of JACTAT010000043.1, from coordinate 1,664,975 downwards.
GAGAACATGAAATTGGTTTCTGTTGCTTCAGATGCAGCAAACTAATTGAAATCAGAGTAATCCACATGGTTACAGTTACAGAATCTTTTGTTTGCTTCCAACGGAAGGGGCGTTTAATTAATCTTTCTTATTTAATTAAGTAAACATTAACCCAGTTCGTCCCAGAAGAGCCCTTAAATACAATAAACCCAGATTAGTTTATGCCCCTCGATAATTATATTTGCAATTTTAGCCCAGATTTGAAGTTAATTGCGTTATTAGGAGTTTTCATGTGAGGGTATTTTTGGTGTTTGGTGTTTTGAATAAAGGATTAATAAACTTTTTCTTCTTCACACATCCTCACTTGATATTTTTTATCTCACCAGATAAATCAAATAATGTCGACTCGCGTTCCTCATTTAACCTTGTGATTGAGGTCTTATCTTCACGAGAAGAGGTCAGGCGAACGGACTTGCTTGAGAACCCGAGTGATCAGCATCATCTTGGCGAGTATCGCTTCTCCGTGATGTTGCCATAAAAAGAAGAAAAAATCACCAAGGCCATGAACTGGACCTTTTCAACAGAGCTTCAAAAGCTGTTCTGCATTCCTGAAGTTGCGGTGCCATTTCACTTTCATTTTAACAGCAAGCATTCTTAGTTCTTGATTTTGCTATGTGTGTTGTAAAGCCCAAAGGTAAATTATCACACCATCATGAGTCGTAACGTAAGTGCTAAAGATTAAGCCAATAATAACTGTTTCCGAGGGCAATACCAGAAAATATTAACCCGAAACTGTCAGTACAAAATCGAGCTTTTAATTAGTTAGTTAGTTAGTTAGTTTATCATTGTCGCGTGAATTATGGGTGAGGTTAGAAAGTTTCTTGAACTTTATGAAATTTTAGTTTAGAAATATTTTTTTTAAGACACTATATCAATAGATACATGGTCAAAAAGTTAATAAAAAAGATACAAAATTAGACAGGGTTTTTTCTGCAACATCCTAGCAAAGAGGGTAACCTAGTATTTTTAAATTGAAATCTACTAAAAAAAGGTCGGAGAACACATATCCAAGACGGGCCCTCAAAAAGTTTCCCCGGAAGTACCCTTAATTAACGCCTAATTATGCCTAATTAAGTCAATTAAAAAAGTTACACTTTTTGAAATCTGATTACTGCAATATGTAGATCTTGGAACGCTGAATAACTAAGGGTCCGTAGGGCATTTGTCAACTCGCGTTACTTCACAAATAGGGGTCGAATCGGTGCTTACAATTTGTCCGGGAGTACAAACCATGTGCTCCGTTTAACAAAATCAAAGAAAAGTGGCAGCGAACATATACATGGTGTAAAAAAACATTCATCATCTAGAGTATCTGCCGGCTGGAGCAGTTTTTAAATGTGAAGATTCTATATCTCTCATAAAAGACATTATGGAGTGGAACGATGTGGGGATCGTTTTATATAAGAGTGGAGATATCGAAGGCAAGTGTGCCAGAAGTTAGGACTAGCCAGTCGAAACATCGAAGATTTTGGAGCGCCAAGAGCGACGTCACACGACCCCCTGGAAGAACTGCAAGAACATTTCACATTTCTAAGAGGTAACAATTTAATCTAATTAATTAACCAGCAAATGCAAACACTCTTGGAAAATTTTCTCGAAGTCGGTAAGTACCTTTAACTTTTCTCTACTTTTTCTTGGAAAAGTGTTGGAAATGTAGTTTTGTTATCATTTTAACTTATATTAACTATTTCTTGCTTATTTAAGGATGCTTCATTTTTATTTGTTTGACTATAACTTATTCTAAAAGCCGTGCAAATTATGAAGCTTCGAGACCCGACCGGGTCTAGAATCCTTCACTTCAATTCTTAGTCTTTGGTTTCAATTCTTTCAACAAAATTTCTGATTCTTTATTTTTTAGTTGTTCATCGAATACTGTAAATCAGGTATGTAATTTTGGTTTTTGTTTATTTTTATATAAGCGCTCAAACCACTAAATACTTTCTTCAGACACTTTTTAACATCTTTTATTTCACCTTGTTTTCTAGAATGACACACATCGCTCTTCTTGATATCGAATATATACAAACCAAACAGGATCATCAATGCAAGAGAATGATTGCGATATTGCTAGATGATGGGGAAACGAGCTTTGTCCGAGAGTACAAATCCTGTACCCCGTTTGAAAACATAAAAGAAAAATGGCAACATGCATTTGATTATTGTCAAAGAAAAATCCACCATCTATCATATGAACCAAACAGAGCAGCATTAAAATGTGTGGAATCCCCACCCATCATCAAAGATATCTTGGATTGGAATGGGGTCGGAATCGTATTTTACAAAGGTGGCCACGTTGAGCGGGATTTTTGTAGAAAAATTGGCATACCGTCAAGAAACATTGAAGAATTTGGGGCGCCGAAGGCGACGTCGCACGACCCCTTAGAAGAACTACAAGAACATTATGCCTTTCTGAGAGGTATGAATTTACTTGCCAGAGTCATGGCAAGCTCTTTCTCTCGGATGTACTCAAATAAGAAAAATTATTCATGAACATTAGTGTTCATCAGATTTCCTTAGTGTTCATAGATGTTCCATTGGTGTTCATTCGTATTCCATCGGATATTGTTCCATTGGTGTTAATCGGTGTTCATTCGTATTCCATCGGATATTTTCACTAAAATTATTAAAATTATTACTATAATTATTAGAATTTCCGTCTCCATTTAGACTCCAAAAATATAGCCCCGTCTCCATTTAGGCTCCAAAAATATAGCCCCGGTTGTTGAATTTTTGGAGTTGGATGTTGAAGCTTGCTTGAAACTGATAGTTTTGATGGTGGTAGAGCTTTTTTCTTGAGTATTGCCTCCCATTCTGTTTTTGTTCCTGCTTGACTATTTGAACCATTTTGTTGCTTTAACTTTGAAGCATTTCTCAATTTCCTTATTTCAGCTTTTAAGACTTCATTTTCTTTTTCAAATTCATTGTTTCTGTCGAAATTCAATGTTGTTGATTCAGATTTTGTTGATATGGTGTTGCCTTGTTTAAGCTGACTTATTTCTTCTCTCAGCTCTTTAATTTCTTGCCATACCAGTACGTTTTCTTCTGAATTCTTTTTGGTTGAATTTTCAAGTGTTGTAAGAGAAATTGTGTCTGAGAAGTGGTTGGAAGGTGATGTTGTATAGGTCCTGGGTTAGATTCTATTTCGATGCTCTATCTGAATTATTGAATTATTGATCTACCGAATTATTGAATTAGAATTGGTTTAGTAGGTTGTAAAGGAGAGACTCTACTACCAGAGTGGTCCTACTACCAATGACGTCATCAATGACGTCATCATGTCGCGCTATAGTGCGACGGTTTTTAACCGGTTTCTCCAACCTCGTTTTCAAGAGTCCCTGATCCTAGCGCACGCCGCTCCTACTATCAGTGACGTCATAAGGTCGCGCTATAGTGCAATGGTTTTATGAATGTTGATGCGTTTCCGATTTAACAATCTAGAAGTTTCCAGAATGTTCCAGAACATCCCTAAGAATCCTGCAATCTGATTGGTTAGAACTTTCCAGAAGTTTCTAGAAGTTTCCAGAAATCCTACAATCTGGTTGATTAATTATGATGGCGTAATAATAATTGAACGCGACGTTCGAATCGTTTATGAAATAATAATCCTGTAATCTGATTGGTTGGAATTTTCCAGAAGTTTCCAGAAAGTTCCACAAGATTCTAGAAACGAGAAATCCTGCAATCTGATTGGTTAATAATTCGAACGCGACTTTCGATCGATCGATCTATAAAATCGAAGCATAAGACGAAATCAGTTCAGTTAGAAATTAATCATGAAGAGGTCACACGAAGAAGAGAGCTCAGCTGCTAATAATAGTAAGCGAAGAAAAATCGCTTGTGATGTATGTGGGAAATTGTTTGACAGAATGTTAAATCTCGCATCACATAAGCGAACAGCACATGATATACACCCGTCAGCGACAGAACAAAAGAAATTGGTTGGTGAAGGTAAGAACATGAACAAGATGGATAAGAAAGCATTTAGAATATATACCAAAGAAGAAGATATCAAAGACTGGGCAAGAATCACACAGCATACTATTCGAGAAATTAAAGAAGAATTGCCAAACCACAAGCAGGGGATAAAGTATTATGTCACTATCGATGCCGAATTTAAAAAGTATGGTGATACGCTTATCGTTACAGAACCACCACCCACATTCAGAACCACCGTGCAGGCGTTGTTAAAGACAGAGTATGACGTTGCTGAAGATCAGATAGTTGAAGCTATCAACACACTGCGAGATAAGATTGATGAATTCTTGGAGAATGGAAGTGGTTGGATATTTACAAAGTTTACCCAACTGCAAGTGAAGATGTTTGATTATGATGCAATTCGTGGTGGGAAGTATTTGCAACTGCCAACATACATCAAAAACAAGAAGGCTGTTCTCAATATACAGAACAGTGACGATAAATGTTTCATCTGGGCAATTCTATCCCGTCTACATCCACAATCAACACATCCAGAGAGAGCCGCACCGTATTACGATACTTAGATGAACTTAACTGTGAAGGATTGACATATCCAGTAAAAGCATCTGATAAAAGATGATTGATACATTTGAAATAAACAACAACATTTCAATCAATATCTATATGGATGAAGATGGTGAAATTGTACCAGTAAGAATAACTGAAACTAAACGTGAAAAACATGTGCATTTGCTATTGGTATTCAATGACGATGGCGAGAGCCACTATTGCTGGATAAAGGACTTGAGTCGTCTTTTAGCAGGTCGAGATGGTCACAAACGTGCTGGAAAACGTTTTTACTGTCCTCTATGCTTATCCTCGTGTAGAACTCAAGAAAATTTGGAAAAGCATGAAAAGCTATGTAAGGCTCCTCAAGCTGTTGAATATCCTCAAGATACAGAATTAAAGTTTGAACATTTCAAACATCAGAGCTTGCTACCATTTATCATCTATGCAGATACTGAATCCATTCTGGAAAGCTCAAACAAAAGAGCTGCTTATCAAGAACACAAGCCGATCAGTTATTGCATTTATGTCAAATCAATCGATGATAGATGGCAACAGCCGTTGGAATGCTATACTGGTGAAGACTGCATGGAGGTGTTGATGAATCGTCTAGATGAATTGAATGAGGAAATCCGAACAGTGTTCAAGAAAACCATGCCGATGATTAGATTAACACCGAAGAAAATGCAAGACATGATATGGCTACACACTGCTATTGCTGTAAGCAGCTATTTGATGGTAACAATAGAAGAAAAGTCAAAGATCATTGTCACATTACTGGGAAATACAGAGGACCAGCTTGCAAGTATTGCAACTTCAAACATCTAGATATAATAGCAAACACTCACACGATCCCGATCGTCTTCCACAATCTCAAAGGGTATGACATGCATCATGTTCTGAAGAATTTGAAAGGTAGAAATACAAAGATCATTGCCAATTCGAAAGAAAAGATCATGACTGCACAGATTGGTTCTCATACTGATGTGAATGAAGATGGTAAGGAAAGAAATGTTCATGGGATCAAATACATTGACTCCTTTGCATTTCTGAGTACAAGTTTGGCAACACTAGCAGGCAACCTACCGAAAGAACAATTTGTCTCTATCAAAGGTCACCTACATGATGAGATTACTCAACAGCAGTACCCTAGTGTACCGAGAAATGAGCAGGAAAGAGTTGCAGAATTGAAAAGAGAACGTCAAGGAATGTTTGAGCCTGGTGTAGCATGTAAAAACCCGCTAAAAGATGAAGATGTTCTAGATTATAGAAATTGGAAAATACCATCGAGGAGAGATTTGACAGATGCTGAAGCTGAAGAAGTTGAGAGAGCATTGGAGTTGCTGACAAGAAAAGGTGTTTATCCCTACGATTGGATGGATAGTGCAGCGAAAATGGAAGAAACATCTCTACCACCGAAAGAAGCATTTTACAACAAACTCTGTGATTCTGACATCAGCAATGAAGATTATGAACATGCTCAGCAGGTTTGGCGATACTTCAACTGTCAGACTTTTCAAGATTATCATGAACTGTACTTGAAAACCGATGTGTTGCTGTTGGCTGATATATTCGAGTCGTTCAGAGCCCAAAGTCTGGAATTCTACGGACTCGATCCTGCACATTATCTAACTGCTCCTTCGCTGGCCTGGGATGCGATGCTGAAGATGACTGGTGTGAAGCTGGAATTGTTATCTGAAGAAAAGAAGGACATTCTACTTATGATTGAAGATGGTATTCGTGGTGGTGTCTCGATAGCAGTGAAACGGCATGCTAAATCAACAGAAAACAACACGCTGATGTATCTGGATGCAAACAATCTCTATGGATGGGCAATGTCGCAACCAATGCCGTATGGTGGTTTCAAACAGTTTACACAAGAAGAAATCAGAAATACAAACATCCACGCTTTGCTGACAAGATCGAATGAAGATGTTGGTTATATTCTCAAAGTCGACTTGGAATATCCAGCGAATTACACGATCATCATGCAGATCTACCATTGGCGCCGCAAAGATTACAAGTTCAAGAAGCAATGTTATCTGAGTACCAAAAGAACGCTCACGAAGAACTTTTCGATGGGAAAAAGTTTAAACCAACGCCAAAGCTAATACCAAATCTATTCAACAAAGAAGAATACCTCATACATGAAAGAAATTTGAAGCAGTGTTTGGAATTGGGTTTGAAGCTGACAAAAGTTCATGAAATCATTGAATTCAAGCAAAGTCTATGGTTGAAAGAATACATTGATTTTAATACTCAGAAGAGAACTTCTGCAAGAAACGACTTTGAAAAAGATCTGTTCAAGTTGATGAACAATTCCGTGTTCGGGAAGACGATGGAAAATGTTCGAAATCATGGACGTTTTGAAATCTGTACTGATGGAGAAGTCTTGAGAAAATGGGTAAGAAATCCAAACTTTTACGGAGTAATTAAAATCAACGAAGACACGCTTTTGGTTGAGAAAAAGAAGAAGAAAGTTACACTCAACAAACCAATGTATATTGGTTTCAGCATATTGGATATTAGCAAAACATTGATGTATGATTTCCACTATAACTTTGCAAAGCCAAACCTTCCAAATGTTGAGCTATGCTACATGGATACTGATAGTTTCATCTATGACATACCAATGTCTAAAGATCAAGTCGATAAAGTATTGAAAGATCACGAAGATGGATTCGATTTCAGCAATTATGATAAAGAACATCCAAATTACTCTACAAGAAACAAGAAAGTTATCGGGAAAATGAAAGACGAGCTTGGTGGTGTGGGAATGAAAGAATTTGTTGGATTAAGATCAAAGATGTATAGCTGTCAAATCAATGATGGAAATACAATCAAAAAAGCGAAAGGAATCAAAAAGTATGTTGTGAAGAAGCAAATGAAGCATGAAGATTATGTGAAATGTTTGATGGAAATGAGAGCAGATGCGCACATTCAACGCAACATTGAATCACACTGTCACACCATCTACACTACGGAAAGAAAAAAGGTATCGCTGAATCCCTTTGATGATAAAAGATACATTCTTGAAGATGGATTTAACACGCTGCCATATGGACATTATTCGCTAGAAAGACGCTGCGAAGAAGAAAACATTGATTGAACTGTTTTAACAAACTATTTTAACAAACTAAACTGTTGTAACAATATTAACAAACTGTTTTGACAAACTAAACTGTTGTAACATTATTCTAAACTATTTTAACAAGCTGTTGTAACATTATTCTAAATTGCTGTAACAAATTGTTTTAACAAACTTAAATTATATCTTCGTTTAACATAGTTGTAAACAAATAAATCGTTATCTAACTTGTTATGAATGTTAAAATATTTATTAACCATTGAGTTCATTGAAACGTTTTTTGTTCTATTGATTAGAAAGAATATGCAATGTTGTCCACATGTAGCATTCTCATAGGATTGAACTTGAACCTTGTTATAAGTGAGCTGAAACGGTCTAATAAAATGTAGAAATTCTTTCAACATAGGAGGTTCACCAAACGAATCATAGAAATCCAATCGACCATCATCAGCAATATAGACAGCTACCCAGTGGGTTCCTTTACCAGTAAAATTATCTTCGTTGAAAATAAATGAACAAGGTAGAGAATGAATGTCGATGTTGTTGATTTCATCTTTCCCAAATACACCATGAAAATGAGGTAGCTTTTCACGTTTTACAAGTAAGTTATTAATCGTTATATCATCCATAATTACCAATCTCGAATGATGTTTTTATGACTATCAATTTGAATGACTCTATCAAATTCACCCAAAATTACAATGTTCATCAAACTGTCAACAGCTTTTGCAAAATTTATACTGATTCTCAGGTTACCCTCTCTTTTAAGCAAATATTGCTCATCTGCACAGTTTCCTTTTGGTGTCAAATCAAACCCATAGATTGCCGATCCTTGTTTGAATCTATCATAATCAATTAGACTAGGTGAATTATTCAAGCTGGTCACCAAGCGGCTGTAGGCATCAAAGTAATCATCATCATCATAATTCAATCTTAGAGGTGGGGTAATTTCTTGATTGTCAACAGTCACTTGAATGGCAGAAACAGAAACATGTTCAAACTCAAAAGGATTTCCTTCATCCGCTCCATTGAATGAAGAATTATCAACCAGCGCAAAAAACAATCTGTTTGGAATCTTTCCATTGAACACATTATCTTGAACCCAGTTGGTTGTTGCAGCATTGATTAAGTAGCTTGCCATGTGAGGTTGACAGACTGGGTAAACCGCATTCGTTTTCATCAGTGTTCTTTCAATTCCTTTCAATACATCATCTTTAAGATGTATGTGACGAAGCACCAGTTTCACTTCGGAAATGTATAAGCGCGAAGTGTTTCCAGCTTTTCTCATCAAACAAAACACATCACTGTTTGGACTCAATCGCCATTGAAGACGAACACCAGGCAGCAAGTATTTGCTTTGATTGCAAATGTTGACATGAGGTTTTGTCAACACTTTAACCTTTTCACTCTCGTCAAATGGTGCAGATCTTGCATTTAAACCCAGATTTTTTGTGGCTGCTGTTGTTGGAAAACCAACATTTTCTTTCCCAATCGTATCACTGACCCAGTTTGTCATTTTCAAATAGTTTTTAGCTCTGGTTTCATCAAACGTCAGAATTGTTTCCAAGTAAGATTGATAGGCATACATTCCATTTGCTTCTGTGACGGGAGTGTCATTCAAAACCAACTCTATCTGCTTCCACATGGATTGGCCAATATTATTTATTACTCCAGCAAATTCTGCAGTGGTTTTTCCAATATTACTTCCATCGACTCTTTTAATAGCCAGAGTCGAGACGAAATAAGAATGATTCAAGTCAATCATATGATCAGGCTGAGCAGGAATGTCAAACACAACAGTTTGTTTTGAGGCATTGAGAGCAGCAGTTTGTGGAAAATATTCAACATCTTTAAAATACTTGACATCATTTTGAATTACTGGTGGACAGAATAAATCCAAACTTTCACTAGGACATTCAGTATATTCTGGCTTTATGCTCATTGTTGCAAATTCTTCTTCAACAGTTTCTTCAACAAAGTTTTTTTCAAATCAGGTTTCTTAGCTTTCTTAGCTCTTCTCTTCTTCACCGGCTGCTTAGGTATGAATATCCCTCTCATGGTGCTTTCTTTTATAGATCTTTTAGGACGAACTCTTGATTTCTTACCAGCAGTCGATTTCTTACCAGCAGCCGATTTCTTACCAGCAGTCGATTTCTTACCAGCAGGCGATTTCTTGACAGATTTCTTCACAACATCGGCGATTTCTTCAGTAGCCTTCCTTTTAATTCCTCTCATAGAAGATTTGGTAGTATCTTTTACAACTTCTCCAACATTCTCACCAGCTAATATCCGATCGACTGCCTTTCCTCCTTCTTCTTCTAAAACAGGTTTCAAAATTTTCTCAGCAGCTTTTACACCTTGTTTCTTTATTGTTGGCATTGCAGCTTTAACAGCTCTTTTAAAAATAGATCCGGCTTTCCTGAAAATACTACCTACTCCTCTTCCACGCTGGTAGGTGTAAAAATACGGAGTTGATTTGTAAATTGGGAAATCATACATGTTTTCTTCTAAAGTGTAGCAAGAATGTTGTCTTTGTTTTGTAGAATTGTATCTCTTTTCCCAACTCGTTGTAGACTTTTATAGTAAATTCGTTGATATCGTTGTACAATAATGGATAGTAGAACAAATTTTCAAATTCCACAAAATTTACAACGTGCTTGTTAATTTTCAACGGAATGAAGCGTAGCAGTGGCGTGCTAATTTTTCCAACTACTCGATAGTCTAACAACGAGCAATATATAAACATATTCTTCCCTTCTGCATTGACTTGGAAATGTTCATCACCCACCACATCAGTCGTTCTTTCGATTGCATTGAATACATAATCTGTTAATGGTTTGTCTAGATAAGTTCCAGTAAATGGACATGGTGTCCATCTCACATCTCTGTAATAAACATTATTCATGTTTCTGTTATATTCTTCTGTAGCTTCAACGAAACCAAACAATTTGCACAAATCTTTTCCCAATGCAACTCTTTTAACATACTTTGGAAAGGTTATCTTGATTTTTGAATCTACAATTGAAAACTGTGGCAGACCTTCGTAAGGCAAACCTAATTCTTTTACATATTCTTTTACTCTTCCCTCTTGTGAGCGAATGTCTTCATTCATAATTGAAACAATTTCTCTCATTGTTAATTTATGAACGGTATCTCCAGCTGAGATTTCACCAATAAAGTGACTAAGACGTACATAATACTCGCGCTTATCAGCTGCCTGATTCCATTTCTTTGTATATTCATCAGATATTACCAATCTCACGTTCAAATCTTCAAAACCAACCTTGTCGGTACCAATTTGGAAAAATCCCATCATTCGCCAGGGTTCATATTTCCCATATTTGAATTCTGCGGGATTAAATACAAATCTATCGCTCAGTTCATAGACCATTTCCACCAATGCCACCTCCCATTTTCCATGTAAATGTAATTGTTCTTTAAGTTTTATTGCTGAATCTGAATCGTTGGTACATGTAAGATAAAAGTCATTAATCATCTTTGCTGAAAAACAAGTCAATCTGACAATTGTCTTCAAATTTATCCGATATATCTTCCAACGTTTCCCAGTTGATGATTTTAATATCAAATGATTTTATATGAGATCTTGTTACTCTATACGATGCAGGATTTATAGTTGATCTATGAATCGATTGCGAATCGTCAATAACTAGACCCAATAGAGGAACAGCATCCTTACTTATAATGAAATCACAACAAACAGCAAACACTTTTTCATTCTCATCTTTTCTTTTCGATATAACGTACAAGCAATCATGCTACATTTCAACTTGTATCCACTGGAAGTGGATTAACAAAATTACATGTCTATTATTTAAAGTTACATTCATATTACCGGTCTAATTCTAACTGTTAGTGATGTTTCTCCAATATATTGCTTTGCGGAATAGAGAGATGTTAATTTTATAAGATTCCCATCATCATCTACCAATCTTATTGGGATTTGTTGAAACTGCAACCTCTCCAATGGTGTGAAAATTATATTCTTTGGAGCATAATATCTAACATATGTATCGAGATCTGTATCGTAAAATGTTAGTTTTCTCAAAACTCGCCTTTTCTCAATACCACCAAGATAGTTACTTTCCAATAGATCGCATTCTATATTTATAGATGTATGTTCATTTAAATGAACACCATCCTTTATTCTACTCAAACAGTTGATCTTTCCTCCAGTTAACGGATCACCATCTGCCTTCTTCTTATATACAATCAGATACATAGCCTGGTGAGGTTGTATGCTGTCAGAAGTCTTGTATTCAAAGTATGTTAATGTTGAACCATTTGGCAATGTGTTATTCATTTGATCTTCCAAACCAAGGAAATGTGCCAAAGGTCTTGAAAATTTCATGAGAAGTGCACTGGTAAATTTCATCGTTTTACCTTGATATGTTGAATATCCCAATGATTTCAAATCATCTTTCATTTCAAACTGTATCTTTCCACCAATCAATGATACTGATAACATGTTTTTCAACTCATAACCAAACTCTGGGAAATTCAATACCCTATCATTGAAAAGCCTTTTGAATTCATAATACATGAGAGTATTATCGCGTGTTTCAATAATTTCTTTATCAAGGTAGATTTTTTCACGAAAAAAGTCATCTATACCCCAATTAATCAATTTTCCCTCTTCATCTGTGACTGTTACATACTCATTTTCTATTGAAAACCAATATTGATCTTGTAGTGATTTTTCTCCTCTATCCGGCAACGTCATTTGTAACAATGCCATTTCCCACTTTCTCTTATTGTTTAATTGAAATACGTGAGGTAAATCAACTGTGAAATCTACTAATTTCATTCTATCGGTAGTAAATCCCGAAGGAAGAACCAAATCGAATTCTTCATCAATCATATTGTCTCCAATTGACTTTCAGCAACCCACTCATCAAATTGGGGAGGATAGCCTCTCCATCTGATTAAATAGAAGTTTTTGCCCCTCTTCTTCTTAGTTTTCAACACTTGCTCGACAACAAATGTTTTTGGAAGATACACACGTTGTAGCTCTTCTTTATAGAAACGATCAACTATCTTTTCACCTTGTAGATCTTCAATTTCATACATTACTGGATATCTTTCTTTAAAGACTTTACTGATCTTGAATATTTCTTCAGTATAATTTTGCAAGTAACCTTTCTTAAACATTCTCTTTTCAAACTCAATCTTACATAATCTCCAGTTTTGAAAAGCTTTTTATTTTTCTGGTTTCTTTTTTAAACAATCTTTTTCGAACAGTGTCGACATTGTCTTGGTTGACTTCAGAAGGTCTCATACCAATAGATCTGTGGTATGTATTATTGTATGAGTTGACAAAATCTTGCAAATTATCAATGTATCTCAACGTATTTTGTGCTGTAAAGTATCTATACATTCGTCCTTTTAATGTTCTGTTAAAGCGTTCAACAATTGCTGCCTTTACTTCATTATTTGCTGTGTAAAATCCAATATCGTTTTTCTTCAACAAAGCTTGGAATTCTTTGTTTATAAACTCGCTGCCTTTGTCGGATCGTACCTTTTTAGGTTTTCTTTCGGATAAAATTTCTTTAAACGCATTGACAATTTCTTTTGCAGTTTTTCTTTTAGAGGCTTTACCCACGCATACTTGCTAAAAGTATCAATACAGCACAAGAGGAATGTAATGTTGTCGTTTTCTTTTTTCAAATGCGTCATATCAACAAGATCACATTCCCACAAATAGTCAATGTTATTGGTTAGTATCCGCTCCCGTTTAAAGTTCTTCCTACTTGGTTTGTGCAGCGAATAGGCAAGACTAGTTTTACTCCATTCTTCAACATCTTTCCTTTTCAAATTAGGAATTACTTTTTTGAATTCCCTATACGCTTTATCTAAACCCCCGAGAGAACCCGGAACAGAAGGATCAGAATATAACTTTTCTAAACTCATAATAAATCAATTAACAATTCTAACAATTTAACATTTGTACACTTTTTTCTTCGTCGCTTTCTTTTCTTGCACTTTCTTCCTTTATTTATAACCTTTTTAGGCTTTTTCTTCACTGGTTCATCATCAGATTTGCTTGGCTCCATGACTATCTTTTCAAAAGAATCCATTTTTGCTGTCCTATAGAATTGTTGATCTCTATTTATAACCTTTTCTAGACTTGTACACCACTAAAGGAGCTTCATTAGGGAAAATATTAGTGCGAAATCTCATATCTTCTCCAATCGATTGTGTGAAATCACAAAGTAAGTAGCCGTACATTCTTGCTGTTGCATCATTGTAAATGTCAAGGAATGTTTTTGGAGATGAGGGCATAATTTGCCGTGCAAGAAATCTAATTTGACTTCTATCTCGAGGATTCTTGAAAAGAACTTGATACTGAGTATTGAGAGCTAAATTTCTCATTTCTGTTCCTCTTGGAAAAGGGTTTTGCATCATAACAATTACATTGATGTTTAGATGAGATCTTCCTTTTGTGAACAATTTTCCCAAATCTTTAAAGTTGGCAATTTCATGCATTAAATCATCGACAACAATAGTTAATCTTTTGTTCGATCTTTCGATTTCTTCGTACAAGTTTTCAGGTAGCTCAGTAATAAATCTACAATTCCCGTTAAAACTTTTTTTAACGCGCTCAAACAATTCCGGTTGATTTGTTCCCGAGATCCACATAAGATTGGGATATTGTCTGCCATTATCAATTATATTGTTATAATTTTTCAACAGATTTTCTACCCAAGTCGTTTTACCGCTTCCGCTTACTCCAGATAAAATCAAAGAAAAAGGTGCTTTAAATCTCAAATCATAACTCATATTTATAACAAATTTTAAACATCTCATACAACAGGTAACATCTATTTATAACAAATTCTTTACATCTAGCTACAACATTGAACTAATATCTATAACATCAAACTAATATCTATAACATGGAAATACTGTTTATAACACCAAACTAATGTTCACTAATTTTAAACATCTCATGAATAACAACGTTCAGTCTAGGCAAATGCCATGATTAAATTGTTTATTATTCTGCTCAATATTTGCAACAGGTACATCGATGTGAAGAGACTTGGATGAGATAATTCATCATGCAGATTTTCAACTCTGAATTTGATTGTTTGATTCAGTCGGCCATTCTTCTTCTTCAGCTCATCAAACATTGATTTCTTAAACGATTCTTTCCCTTCAGCCAGCATGTCGGAGTTGACATAACTAATGTGAAATGTTAGAAATCTAAAAGCATTATGTATCATGCAATCTTGCTTGTGATCAGTAGCATCAATTTGTTTTGACCACATCTCTGTAGTTGTGCATTTTTCACAATACTCTTTTGCTTTGTTGAAAATGTATTTCAGGAGAAGTTCGGCATATGCTTCTTGCACTTGAACATCAATCTTTATCGGATCTTCTTCTTGTTTCTTTTTCTTCTTTTGAATCTGCTCATCATCATCACTCGCTGGTCTTTTCCGGGATGGTTGTGGAAGCATTTTCAGATCAGCAACCTTTCCATATAATGCTTTCAGCATTTCTTCTTTCAGATTTATTCCCGTCTTTGATGGCTTCTCATTCTTCCATCTTCGGATTCCAAGACAGAGTCGTAGAGGGAAATCACCATTTTTCTGCAAATAGATTTCCAGCTTATCCTCATACGCTTCTTCTTTACTCAAAACTTCAGTGTATAGTGTTAGAAACTGTGTGATCCTGCCAAAGTACTGCTTTGATTGAATGTGTGCTTTGTTCTTCTCAAACAGACTTTCAGCATCTTCTCCGCGGAACTGGAATTGATCGTTTATGTTTTCACCAACTATTTCCAAGAGACGAGACAGTGCTGCATGAGAAATAGCCATTGATCTTACAGATGCCCCTTTTAGGTATCTTTCAGCACAGCCATTGTATCTTGCAACTGCTGCTGTTGTATCTTTCACCACTAACAACCATTTGTTAGAACCGGGTTGAACAGCAAATGATGACTTGATTAGGCCCTCTTCATCTCTAACTTCATAAATTGCAGCCATGACTCTTTAGTGATTTTTTAAGCTCCGCACTCTACGACGACTTGTTACAACTGAACTGATTTGATTTTACGCATCGGTTTTATAGTTTGATCGAACGTGACGTTCGAATTATTAACCAATCAGATTGCAGGATTTCTCGTTTCTAGAATCTTGTGGAACTTTCTGGAAACTTCTGTGATCTGTTCTACCATGAACTGTAGTATACTACAGTATATTCTTTGTTGATTACAGCACGAGCATTTACAACAAACACCAGATCATCTTTGATATATTCTTTGTCAGCATTATTTCAAAACAGAAGCCATATGTTGCAGGTAGCGCCTTTTCTGTAAGAGCCCTTTCTAGCTTGTCTAAGTTATCAAGTGTCCATTCTAATTTGATACAGTTAAAGTTGCCACTGTAACCCTTTTTGCACCATAGCACCATAAAGCCTTGTAGATTAGGATGTTTACGCCAGTAGGCCAATTCTGTTGAATCTTGACATTCAATGGTTTTATGATTGTCAAGGTCTGTCCTAGTATTTCTACTCCCATGATTGTCGGATTGTCCTTTCCGAGCTATTGCGTATTGATCAAGTCCCATAGTATAAATCATTTATTATAGACTCTATACTCTTCAGTAACTGAACTGATTTGATTTTGCGCACCGATTTTATAGTTTGATCGAATTATTATACGATTATGATTAACCAATCAGATTGCAGGATTATTACGTCATTTTAGGAACATTCTGGAAAGTTCTGGAATGGACTTTCTGGAAAGTTCTTCAGATTGATTATTACGTCATTTTTGAAAATCAGATTAGCGAATTTTCTCTTCTTTCGTCTATGTTTTCTGGTTGTTTTCCTACCACCATTAAGTCGCTTTCTACGCTTTCTTCTCACACCGCCGCCAGCTAATTTTCTTAAACCAGTCTCAACACCTAAACCAGTTGCAGCTATGGCACCGCCTTTTGCAGCTGCTTTTGCTCCTTTTAACGCGAATTTCTTTACGGCTTGTTTGCTAATATTTCTAGTCACTGCTCTTCCTCCTTGCTTAATTGCTTGTCTAACTGCTGCTCGCGCTAATGCGGACCCCATCTTTCTAGAATTTTCTAATGTTGACTTCCTTTATAGCCACCTCCCATCAACTCGGTTGCTTCCTGTCCACCATCATTTTTAACATATCATCAATAATCATTGAAGCAATAATAGTTCCTGCTAGTGATGCCATTATTTGAAATCGGATTTTTTAGCATATGCGAATTTATCTAGCGTTTTCTTTGGTACCCCCGCAGCTCTCCAGACTTCTCTAGGGATAAATTGTAAGGGTTTATCTTTTTTCCACCCCTTTTTCCTAATTCTCGGTTTCAATTCGCGCTGTAAGCCTGGTAATGGTGTAATGCCAATCGCTGTTTTGACAATCCAATTTTGTAGGTTTTTAAAAAGACCTTTACCTCTAATTCTCTTTATGCGTCGTCGCTTTGTACGCTGTTTCTTTCTATCCTGCCTCTTACGCTTACCCATCTTTAATTACTAGGTGCATGCATTGTATTTATAAGAGATTTGAGATGACTTAGGTATTCATAACTGTTTTATTTCTCTAAGCGAGCTGGTGGTAGTCTTTTACCAATACATCCAGTCCAACGCTTATGCTTACAATATCCTCTGATAAATCCGTAAGATGTATTACTTAATACGGATAATATAAATGTCAGTAAGAGTAAAATAAGACGCATTTTGCTATGACTAACTGAATCTTCTAGAAACTACATCTCTTTTATACTATTTTTAAGCTGGAAAAGTATAGATTACTAAGATATTCTTGTAAACTTTTATCAGATTTTCTTAAAGCCTTTATATACTTTTCTTGATCTTCCCATATTACACATTTATTAGACAGGAAACAATACAAGAGTTTCGCCAGTCTACCATTACCATCTGGAAAAGGATGTATTTGTAAAACTTTCGCAGAAATTCATGAGGTTGAATAGTTCTATCATCTAAGAGTTTAGCAAGTTCTTTCTCAATATCTTCAGGTTTACAATATTCAAAGTATTCTTCATTGAAACATGTTATTCGAGGGTTTTGCGCAAATTCGCCATAGTTTTCATATATGATAAAGGAATGCGCTTCTTTTATTATACTAATTGTTAATCGATTGGTATATTCTCTAATAGTTTTCAAATAGATAGAGGCATCATGTAAATCACCAACTTCATTTTCTGTCTCGTTAATTGAATTTAACATTTTAAAAGCCGTAGGTTGAAGCAAAATAAAAACAACAAACTCAACGGTTTTGTGTGTTTCTACAAGCCTTTAAAGAAACCTTGGAAACAAGACGTTCAACCAATCAAATCGCTGTAAGTTGGAAACATGATCAATCAACCAATCAGATCGCTGTAAACTAGACCTAGTCTTCTTCAGCACTTTCTAGAAACAAGAGTTTTAACCAATCAAATCGTTGTAAACTAGACCTAGTCTTCTTCATAGAAACCTTAGAAACAAGAGTTTCAACCAATCAAATCGCTGTAAGTTGGAACCACGGTCAATCAACCAATCAGATCTATCCTTCTTCAGAAAGTCATTCAAAAACGAGGCGTCACGTGACGAGGATTTTATCGCGGGAAAAATTAGAATTGGCGTCACGTCAGCAAATGCAAACAGTCTTGGAAAATTTTTTCTCAAAGTCGGTGAGTGCTTTTAGCTTTTCTCTACTTTTTCTCAGAAAAGTGTTAGAAATACAGTTTTCTTAACATTTAAACTTGTAATAAATGTTTCTTGCTTATTTAAGGATGTTTTATTTTATTTATCTGACCAAAACTTGTTGAAAAAGCCGTGAAACTTATGAAGTTTTGAGACCCGGTCGGGCCTAAGAATCTTGACTTTACTTCTTCGTTTCAACTCTTACTTTTTCATAGAAATGTAGTTTTCTTACCATTTAAACTTATAATAAATGTTTCTTGCTTATTTAAGGATGTTTTATTTTTATTTACCCGACGAAAACTTGTTGAAAAAGCCGTGAAACTTAGGAAGCTTCGAGACCCGACCGGCCAAAGAATCTTGACTTTACTTCTTCGTTTCAATTCTTACTTTTTCATAGAAATGTAGTTTTCTTACCATTTAAACTTATAATAAATGTTTCTTGCTTATTTAAGGATGTTTTATTTTTATTTACCCGACTAAAACTTATTCTAAAACCCGTGAAACTTAGGAAGCTTCGAGACCCGACCGGGTCTAAGAATCTTGAGCTTCAATTCTTCGTTTCAACTCTTAACTTTTCTGATTCTTTATGTTTAGTTGTGTATAGAAGAAATAAGGTATGTATTTTTATTACATAGTTTTATTACATAGTTTTATGTGAACACTGAATCATTCAATTTCATAAAACTACCAAGATTAATTAATGTTCATCATTCTTATCGTTTAATTAACACCACCTCTCTCAGACTCGAAAGGCTATTGACGAATGCTCTGGCCAATGTCATGAGAGACTGTGTTGAGCCCTCCGTGCAGCGCAGGATTAGTAGACCGTTCGTTACAACAGCCGTTTGGTGAGTTTCAGAACAGGTGGTTGAAGACTTTTCCATGCACGAGAAATTCTTGAACCTGGGAGACCCTTGGTAGACAGGTAATGCTGCTCATCAAGGCCCCGTTAAGTTCGTGTTTTATTATTCGATCTTTTTGATGAACTAGGATAGTAAACATGCTTTGAACCACCCCTATTAATTTCAGCAATTTTTTAACGTCTTTTATTCCACCTTGTTTTTCTAGAATGAGTCGTATTGCACTTATGGATATCGAATATATCCAAACAACAGACGTTATAACTGTGGAGCAAGACCACAAGCAATGTCGACGAAAGATAGCAATATTGCTAGATGACGGGATAACGAGTTTTGTACGAGAGTATAAACCTTGTATTGAGGAAGAAAACTGCAACCTAAATGGCAAAGAGCATATACATGGTGTTTTAAAAGATTCACGGCCTAAAATATGAGCCAGCTGGAGCGGCCCTGGACTGCAAGGAATCACGGCCTATAATTAAAGACATCCTAGAATGGAACGATGTCCGAATTGTATACTACAAAGGTGGACACGTCGAGCGAGATCTTTGTCGACGAATTGGGATGGCTAGCCAAAATATTGAAGAATTTGGGGCGCCAAAGGCCACATCGCATGATCCACTGGAAGAACTACAAGAACATTATAAATTTTTACAAGGTAAAAACTTAATATAATTAGTTTTAATCTTGTAGCTCTATCTAATGTTCTTGTAGTTCTTTTAGAGGGTTGTGTGTATGTTGCCTCGGCGTCTTAAATTCTTTATTTAGGTTGACCATCCTGATTCGCTCATACAGGTCTCGTTCAACTTGTCCACCTTTAAAAACACTGACTCGATCCCGTTCCATGCTAGGATGTCTTTATTATTTAAACTGAATAGATGCATTAAAATGCTGCTCCAGTTGACCCATATTCTAGGTTGTGAATAAAATAACCATCGTCTAATTACCAGCTTGCCCTCCCATTGTTCAACAGAATCGTGATTTTTATATACAATATAGACTAGATTTCTAGATTTCCCTTGCAATTTAGACTCCAAAAATATAGCCCCGGTTCTCGTCAAATAGACCATTTGTCAATTTTGGAATTTGATTGAACAAGTTTCAGCTTTATATGCTTTTCCAACTGATGCAATATTCCTGGAAAACACTTGCATCAGTTCTCTTCTGGGTATTGAAATGAAAGATGCCGTCAGATAGCGTTCGATGGCTAGGAGTGACGGGTGGTGGTTGAGACGCAAGTATCGCAACTTCGTAAGCCGTTTTCCAAAATCATTTGGAACGTCATCTGAATTTATTACTCTGTTTCAGCTTTATATGTTTTTCCAACTGATACAATATTTCTGAACAACACTTGCATCAGTTCTCTTCTGGGTATTGAAATGAAAGATATGGTCAGATAGCGTTCGATGGTCAGGAGTGACGGGTGGTGTCGAATGGGCGAGTTGTTAGTAGGTGTTCCGTCGTTAACGCTATCTGTAGGTAGACCTCTGATTCTGTCTCTTCTCTATCGGTGTTTTGATTGGTGTTCATCAGTGTCTTCTTGATGATAATCGTTTCTTGTCCCAGTTCTCTTCTAGGTATTGAAATGAAAGATACCGCCAGATAGCGTTCGATGGTCAGGAGTGACGGGTGGTGTCGAATGGGCGAGTTCTTAGTAGGTGTTCCATCGCTAACGCTATCTGAGGGTAGACCCCTGATTCTGTCTCTTCTCTATCGGTGTTCCATTGGTGCTCTGATAGCATGCCTTCATGTTATTAAACATGAATGTTTCTTTCCTTACCATCTTCATTTAAAATGAATTGGTATTAGCTTTGGTGTTGACTTAAACTTTTTCCATCGAAAAGTTCTTCGTGAGCGTTCTTTTGATATCTAGATAATATGTCTCTTGAGATAATCGTTTCTTGTCCCATGTCTTCTTGATGATAATCGTTTCTTGCTATCCCAGTTCTCTTCTGTTCCATTGGTATTGAAATGAAAGATACCGCCAGATAGCGTTCGATGGTCAGGAGTGACGGGTGGGTGTTGAATGGGTGAGTTCTTAGTAGGTGTTCCATCGCTAACGCTATCTGAGGGTAGACCCTGATTCTGTCTCTTCTCTATCGGTGTTCCATTGGTGCTCTGATAGCATGCCTTCATGTTATTAAACATGAATGTTTCTTTCCTTACCATCTTCATTTAAAAATGAATTGGTATTAGCTTTGGTGTTGACTTAAACTTTTTTCCATCGAAAAGTTCTTCGTGAGCGTTCTTTTGATATCTAGATAATATGTCTTCTTGATGATAATCGTTTCTTGTCCCAGTTCTCTTCTAGGTATTGAAATGAAAGATACCGCCAGATAGCGTTCGATGGTCAGGAGTGACGGGTGGTGTCGAATGGGCGAGTTGTTAGTAGGTGTTCCATCGCTAACGCTATCTGAGGGTAGACCTCTGATTCTGCCTTTTATTCCTGGAGACACAAGTGACTTTACCTGTAAAGTACTTACTGAGTTGAAGTTATAGTGTTATAGCTTTTCTTAGGTAAATTGAATTGAATTGAATGACTAAATTGAATTGTATTGTTAAATTGAATTGAATTGGTAAATTGAATTGATGAATTGAACCTCTTTATTATTTAACATCTGCGGTTTCTGTAAAACCATTGCACTATAGCGCGACCTTATGACGTCACTGATAGTAGGAGCGGCGTGCGCCAGGATCTGGGACTCTTGAAAACGAGGTTGGAGAAACCGGTTAAAAACCGTCGCACTATAGCGCGATCTGATGACGTCACTGATGACGTCACTGGAGTAGGACGCCTCCCGGAGTAGACCACCTCCTTTACATCCTACTTAGCATCAACAAATAAAATACATTACGACTTTGGAACGTTAAGAGTTAAAGATCAATATGAGCTAAAAGTGTTAAAAATCATGCACTCTTTCACACATAACAAAGATAATCTCCCAGAGGTATTCCATAATTTCTTTAAAGCAAATTCAACCATACATGCTTACTCTACAAGACACAATGACCTCTACAAAATACCTAAAACGCGCAAATGCTCAGGTGAGCGGGCAATAATAGTAAAAGGAGCCAAACTCTGGAACAAGCAGAAACCAGAAATTCGGAGAATCAAATCACAAAATGAGTATATAAAACATCTGAAAAATGAAAAATTAAGCTCATATATTTGAGAATTTATAATAATTATTAGCTTAATAACCCATTGATTAATTTGCTATTTTTAATTATTCCTATTGACTTTGGCTTGTTACAAGCCAGGTTTTGCTATAGTTACAGTTATTTGCTTATTAGCTGTTATCTTTAGTTAATTAGATATTTTAATATTTGGACTTGCTTTTTCTTTTTAAATTTATTTTGAATTAAACATTTTGTGTTCAATATGTATTAATTGTTTTAACTTAGTATGTAAGTAAGCGCCCCAGACTCGATAAGCTTTGCTTCTTCTGGGGCGTATGTCAACGTATGTAGTCACTTACTGTAACTAATATGTTGTCATGAATCAGAATTATTATTATTATCCTGCAAGAAGTCTTGAAAACGAGGCTGGAGAAACCACCGCGCTAGATATAAAACCGTTGTACTATAGCGCGACCTGATTACGTCACTGATGATGTGGTATGAGAAATCAACATACTAGATTCATAAAAACCGTCGCACTATAGCGCGACCTGATGACGTCACTGATGACGTCACTGATAGTAGGAGCCACCTGATAGTAGGAGCCACCAGATAGTAGGAGCCACCTGATAGTAGGGCCCACTGTTTGCATCCCACTTGTGTAACCCAAAAAAATTTCAAAAAAAATAAAAGTGAATAAAGAAAAAATAAAACAACAGCTCCAGCATATGTCTAGCAACTGAGACACAGACATCAGACTAATAGATAAATGGGAGCAGGAAAAAGAAGTTGCCGAACTTATATTGAAGAGCATTTTATACTAAATTGTTTATATAAAACTAATAGGATTAAACAATGTTCATCTTTCATATCGTCTAATTAACACCACCCTCTCAGACTCGAAAGGCAACACGGCGTGGCCACTCCATTGGCAGATCTGTAGGCATGCGTGTCCGTAAAATCTCTGAGAAAGGGGTGATTTTTTGTGAAAATGCAAGGACAGAGAAATTAGTAAAAGGACGTTATTTTTAGGATCACAATGTTTTTCCTAGAAAAAGGGCGATTTTAAAAATAATCATCAAATCTACCCTTTCTCTTTTCATAGGACCTGGAATTCTTATAATTCTAAAATTCCATCAACATACAATCAATTATTAGACTCAGTAAATAGAATCGGACTGAAAGTTTTTCATCTCTGAAATAAAGAACCTCTTTTTTTGGCAATTTTGAACAATCAAGTTACTTGGTATGGCAATCGTATATTACAGTCTTGTTTTTATGTAACCAATTCCAACCTACTTTTAACATCTCTGCCACCTTTCACTGATCATGAATTGGTAAATAGGTTTAGTTGGTAGCTCGCCTTCGTTCTAGTGGCCAAAGCGCAATAAGTAGTCAGACGCCCTCCTCTCCATTTGCCGATGCTGTACCCTTCAGATCCCCAACCAATGAATCTGAGATCTCCCTAAGATTTCTCCGTAAGCCATCTCAATATTCACGGTCTTGACAATAATCTAGGTTGTAAAATTCCCGACCTTATCGCTGATTTTTTGGTAAATGGTATCAAAATTTTTACAAAAACTTGGTCTTGTTCCCATGATAAGGATATATCAGATTTCTTTCATATTGAGATCCCACCTAACAAGATAGATAAAAACTCCTTGGGAAGAAGCTTAGGAGGAATATTAATTTACTGTAAATCTTATCTACAAAATAATACTAAAGTTGCAAAAACCAATAGCAACTATATCTGGTTAGAAATAAACAAAGACGTTTTCTACAATTCCGAAAATAATCTTGGAATATGCGCAGTTTACATATCCGCAGTTTACATACCACCTTACGACTCAAAATACTTCTCAACAACGTAACGCTCGTCTTTCCCCTAAATAAGTGAAATAAACAATAACCAGTTTTTAATGCAGTAAAGATTATTAAAGCAATTCGTTTTAAAGATGACATTATATTTGGTGTCATTTCCTTTCGAAATTTACTCTGGGTTCTCACTTGTCTGTAATTCCACAACTGGATGACCTGAATATCTACATCAAAGAATTCAACAACACGATGAAGCAGAGAGTCCCAGAACATGGAATGGATGCACATTTTTAAATCTCACACAAACTTTCCTTTTAACAGATAACTTTTGTCTTAGCAAGATGGCCTTTGCATAACAACTGATTATGGCATCCATATTCGGCTGACATTTGTGAACACTGCAAACTTACAACATGACATATAAAAAAGGTACTTTAAAGATTCAAACTTATTCTTGTTTTTCTTTTGTTTATTAAAGGCAATTTTCATCCAAATTCAAACCGATCACTTCAAATGCCTTAAAGTCAGAGGTATGTAGTTTTGTTGCATTAATTCTTTACTTGACTTTACTTGGTTTAAGTTTTATTTTATGTTGATTGTAAGGTGACATAAGCTATACGAGAACGCATTTGTTGCTTCTTTAGTATATCAAAATAGGTTGCTTCATCAAAAGTAAAAAAAAAAAACAGAGCAAGTTCAGAACAGAGGCAGTAAAAACAAGAAGGTCTTTTGTAGACCATGCTGGCTTTTGTCTATCAAGACTGTCTTTTGTCTATCCAACATTGTGCAAGTTCAAAATGAAATCTTTCAGTTTTCAGAACCTTGGGCTGAAGAAAAAAGATTCACCAGAGAATTGTACATCAAATTCAGTGAAACTCTTCTGGAGTGAACAACTGCAAACATAGTTAGTGAAGTTATTGGCACTTGAAAAGAACATGAAATGAAATTGGTCAGAAATTGGTTTCTGTTGCTTCAGATGCAGCAAACTAATTGAAATCAGAGTAATCCACATGGTTACAGTTACAGTATCTTTTGTTTGCTTCCGACGGAAGGGGCGTTTAATTAATCTTTCTTATTTAATTAATTAATATTTCTTATTTCACAACGTACGTTTAACTCCAACCCAATCAAATCTCATGATTTTACATGCGTAAGAGAAATATTGAACTGACGCCAGAGTAGACGTACCTAACGACATAAAATGTTAACACAAATTCCATACTTAATAGCCTATTGAAAACTATAATTGAAATTAAGTAAACATTAACCCAGTTCGTCCCAGAAGAGCCCTTAAATACAATAAACCCAGATTAGTTTATGCCCCTCGATAATTATATTTGCAATTTTAGCCCAGATTTGAAGTTAATTGCGTTATTAGGAGTTTTCATGTGAGGGTATTTTTGGTGTTTGGTGTTTTGAATAAAGGATTAATAAACTTTTTTCTTCTTCACACACATCCTCACTTGATATTTTTTTATCTCACCAGATAAATCAAATAATGTCGACTCCGCGTTCCTCATTTAACCTTGTGATTGAGGTCTTATCTTCACGAGAAGAGGTCAGGCGAACGGACCTGCTTGAGAACCCGAGTGATCAGCATCATCTTGGCGAGTATCGCTTCTCCGTGATGTTGCCAAAAAAAGAAGAAAAAATCACCAAGGCCATGAACTGGACCTTTTCAACAGAGCTTCAAAAGCTGTTCTGCATTCCTGAAGTTGCGGTGCCATTTCACTTTCATTTTAACAGCAAGCATTCTTAGTTCTTGATTTTGCTATGTGTGTTGTAAAGCCCAAAGGTAAATTATCACCCCATCATGAGTCGTAACGTAAGTGCTAAAGATTAAGCCAATAATAACTGTTTCCAAGGGCAATACCAGAAAAAAATTTAACCCGAACTGTCAGTACAAAATCGAGCTTTTAATTAGTTAGTTAGTTAGTTAGTTTATCATTGTCGCGTGAATTATGGGTGAGGTTAGAAAGTTTCTTGAACTTTATGAAATTTTATGTTAGAAATATTTTTTTTTAAGACACTATATCAATAGATACATGGTCAAAAAGTTAATAAAAAAGATACAAAATTAGACAGGGTTTTTTCTGCAACAATCTAGCAAAGAGGGTAACCTAGTATTTTTAAATTGAAATCTACCAAAAAAAGGTCGGAGAACACGAATCCAAGATGGGCCCTCAAAAAGTTTCCCCGGAAGTACCCTTAATTAACGCCTAATTATGCCTAATTAAGTCAATTAAAAAAGTTGCACTTTTGAAATCTGGTTACTGCAATATGTAGATCTTGGAACGCTGAATAACAAAGGGTCCGTAGGGCATTTGTCAACTCGCGTTACTTCACAAATAGGGGTCGAATCGGTGCTTACAATTTGTCCGGGAGTACAAACCATGTGCTCCATTTAACAAAATCAAAGAAAAGTGGCAGCGAACATATACATGGTGTAAAAAAAACATTCATTATCTAGAGTATCTGCCGGCTGGAGCAGTTTTTAAATGTGAAGATTCTATATCTCTCATAAAAGACATTATGGAGTGGAACGATGTGGGGATCGTTTCATATAAGAGTGGAGATATCGAAAGGCAAGTGTGCCAGAAGTTAGGACTAGCCAGTCGAACGACGTCACACGACCCCCTGGAAGAACTGCAAGAACATTTCACATTTCTAAGAGGTAAAAATTTAATCTAATTAATTAACCAGCAAATGCAAACACTCTTGGAAAATTTTCTCGAAGTCGGTAAGTACCTTTAACTTTTCTCTACTTTTTCTTGGAAAAGTGTTGGAAATGTAGTTTTGTTATCATTTTAACTTATAATAACTATTTCTTGCTTATTTACGGATGCTTCATTTTTATTTGTTTGACTATAACTTATTCTAAAAGCCGTGAAAATTATGAAGCTTCGAGACCCGACCGGGTCTAGAATCCTTCACTTCAATTCTTAGTCTTTGGTTTCAATTCTTTCAACTAAATTTCTGATTCTTTATTTTTTAGTTGTTCATCGAATACTGTAAATCAGGTATGTAATTTTGGTTTTTGTTTATTTTTATATAAGCGCTCAAACCACTAAACACTTTCTTCAGACACTTTTTAACATCTTTTATTTCACCTTGTTTTCTAGAATGACACACATCGCTCTTCTTGATATCGAATATATACAAACCAAACAGGATCATCAATGCAAGAGAATGATTGCGATATTGCTAGATGATGGGGAAACGAGCTTTGTCCGAGAGTACAAATCCTGTACCCCGTTTGAAAACATAAAAGAAAAATGGCAACATGCATTTGATTATTGTCAAAGAAAAATCCACCATCTATCATATGAACCAAACAGAGCAGCATTAAAATGTGTGGAATCCCCACCCATCATCAAAGATATCTTGGATTGGAATGGGGTCGGAATCGTATTTTACAAAGGTGGCCACGTTGAGCGGGATTTTTGTAGAAAAATTGGCATACCGTCAAGAAACATTGAAGAATTTGGGGTGCGTATTTTACAAGGCGACGCATACCGCAAGAAACATTGAAGAATTTAGCGCCACCCCGCACGACCCCTTAGAAGAACTACAAGAACATTATGCCTTTCTGAGAGGTATGAATTTACTTGCCAGAGTCATGGCAAGCTCTTTCTCTCGGATGTACTCAAATAAGTAAAATTATTCATGAACATTAGTGTTAATCAGATTTCCTTAGTGTTCATAGATGTTCCATTGGTGTTCATTCGTATTCCATCGGATATTGTTCCATTGGTGTTAATCGGTGTTCATTCGTATTCCATCGGATATTTTCACTAAAATTATTAAAATTATTACTATAATTATTAGAATTTCCGTCTCCATTTAGACTCCAAAAATATAGCCCCGTCTCCATTTAGGCTCCAAAATATAGCCCCGGTTGTTGAATTTTTGGAGTTGGATGTTGAAGCTTGCTTGAAACTGATAGTTTTGTTGGTGGTAGAGCTTTTTTCTTGAGTATTGCCTCCCATTCTGTTTTTGTTCCTGCTTGACTATTTGAACCATTTTGTTGCTTTAACTTTGAAGCATTTCTCAATTTCCTTATTTCAGCTTTTAAGACTTCATTTTCTTTTTCAAATTCATTGTTTCTGTCGAAATTCAATGTTGTTGATTCAGATTTTGTTGATATGGTGTTGCCTTGTTTAAGCTGACTTATTTCTTCTCTCAGCTCTTTAATTTCTTGCCATACCAGTACGTTTTCTTCTGAATTCTTTTTGGTTGAATTTTCAAGTGTTGTAAGAGAAATTGTGTCTGAGAAGTGGTTGGAAGGTGATGTTGTATAGGTCCTGGGTTAGATTCTATTTCGATGCTCTATCTGAATTATTGAATTATTGAACTACCGAATTATTGAATTAGAATTGGTTTGAATTATTGAACTGAATTATTAAACTGAATTATTGAATTAGAATTGGTTTGAATTATTGAACTATTGAACTGAATTATTAAACTAAATTATTGAATTAGAATTGGTTTGAATTATTGAACTATTGAATTGTTTGAATTGGTTTGAATTAGAATTATTAAATTGAATTGGTTTGAATTAGAATTGGTTTGAATTATTAAACCTCTTTATTATTCTGTGTTATCCTGCAAGAAGTCTTGAAAACGAGGCTGGAGAAACCACCGCGCTAGATATAAAACCGTTGTACTATAGCGCGACCTGATTACGTCACTGATGATGTGGTATGAGAAATCAACATACTAGATTCATAAAAACCGTCGCACTATAGCGCGACCTGATGACGTCACTGATGACGTCACTGATAGTAGGAGCCACCTGATAGTAGGAGCCACCTGATAGTAGGGCCCACTGTTTGCATCCCACTTGTGTAACCCAAAAAAATTTCAAAAAAAATAAAAGTGAATAAAGAAAAAATAAAACAACAGCTCCAGCATATGTCTAGCAACTGAGACACAGACATCAGACTAATAGATAAATGGGAGCAGGAAAAAGAAGTTGCCGAACTTATATTGAAGAGCATTTTATACTAAATTGTTTATATAAAACTAATAGGATTAAACAATGTTCATCATTCATATCGTCTAATTAACACCACCCCTCTCAGACTCGAAAGGCTATTGAAGAACACTCTGGCCAATGTCGTGAGAGGCCGTATAGAACCCTCGTACAGGGTGGGAAGAGTTGGCCGTTTGTTGCAACAGCCATTTGGTGAGCTTCAGAACAGGTGGCTGAAGACTTTTCCATGTATGAGAAATTCTTGGACACGGGAGACCCTTGGTAGACAGATAATGCTGCTCATTAAATGCCGAGAATCAACACCAATAATTAAGGACATTTTGGAGTGGAACAATATCAGCCTAGTTTATTACAAAGGTGGCGACATAGAAAGAGAACTTTGTCGGGAGATTGAGATGCCATGCTGTAACATTGAAGAATTTGGGGCGCCGAAGGCAATGACGCACAACCCTATGGATGAATTACAAGAACATTATGACTTTTTCAAAGGTAAAAATTTAATTTAATTTAATTAAGATCAGATCAACAACAATAAAACGAAACTTAGAAACAAACTTGCCAACAACACAACGGAAGCAAAAGTTAAAGTCAGTAAGCATTTTCCAGCCAATTTCAATGTTGACAATCCGGCGTGGCCACTCAGTTGTCAGATCTGTAGGCATGCATGTCCGTAAAATCTCTGAGAAAGGGGTAAGGACAGAGAAATTAGTAAAAAGGGGCTATTTTTTAGGATCACAATGTTTTTCTAGAAAAAGGGTGATTTTAAAAATAATCATCAAATCCGCCCTTTATCTTTTCATAGGACCTCAGATTCTTATAATTCTAAAATTCCACCAACATAAAATCAATTATTAGATTCAGTGACTCAGTGACTCGCTCTTGGGCTTGATCCTCGAGAGTGTAGCTTTAAACAAGCAGACCTGAGAGCGTCCCTCGTCAGAAGCTTTGAAGCCAAAGATATAAGAAAGTTTGTGAATGTAGAAAGCAGTAGAAAGCAGCAAAAAAATTTCAACCACGCTTATTTGTTTCAATCGTCCATTGTCATTGTCAAATGCCTGATACTGGAAGTCTCATGGTACAGTGCTCCAGCTGCCGAAGATGGTTTCACGGCAAGTGTAAAACTGGACGTTTTGAAGACCCGTCATGGGTCTGCAGAATTTGCCAGTCGCTTGAAGCGGAAAGAAAGAAAAGAAGAGCTAGAAAAGAGGCAGTATAGACGTAGCTGCGAGATGTTGCAATGACTTATGTGGAATAACCTTGCCATATTTGAATCTTGATAGCGCCTTCATTGTTATTTTTAAAGAAATCATCGAAGATCATCAAAAGACTTTGAACACTGTTGTTAACGAGATGGCCCATGCTTTTCAACTTTTTGCAGACAGAGGTAAGGGGCAAACCATGGAAAAAAATTTAGAAAGTATGCTAACTCTTTATTACAACACATAAAACATCAGCAAAAACAACTGCCACCGCCATATGATAAAGAAGCTTTAGATAAGAGGTTTGTGACAAGCGCATAATCTTCCATTTTACGCAAATGAACAATGTGTTTTGCTTATACAGATGACGAGTGAACATTCATGTAGAACACTAAAGTTTTCTTTTTCAATTCATTAAGTGATGAAGAATCCCTAGCAGGTAATTAAATTAATGAAGATGCTTATGATGATGATGATATTGAAGGAGTTTGTGATAGACGTAGTGTGGAAATAGATCGAATCATGCGATTTATGGAACAGAGTGATGAGAACATGTACTACATAGGTGAAATGGTCCGATTGTTAATAAGAATGAGAGAAACCTAAACCCTTTTTATTCAGAACTATAAGAGTTAGTTGTTTATAAAAATGTTAGTTGTTTATGAAAATGTTAGTTGTTTATAAAAATGTTAGTTGTTTATAAAAAATTTAGTTCTGCTGAAGATGTTTAAAAACATTCATGTTACTTGAAATGTTTAATTACTAAGTTTTCTCCTCCTCTCTCAGCGTAGACTTTGGTGGCGACGTCACGTGAAGAGGATTCCCGGAGATTCCCCTCACACAGAGAAAAATCTCTACATGGTTTTTTAATTTGTATTCTTGCTATGCATTAAAATACATGAATTGCCATGGTAGCAGCAGGATTTTATCGAGGGAAAATTTGAACTTGGTGGCACGTCAGCAAAGGTAAACACTCTTGGAAAATTTTCCTGGAATTTTGACGGAAACGTTAAGTAACTTTCACTTTTCCCTACTTTTTCTCAGAAGAGTGTTAGAAATGTAGTTTTCTTACCATTTTAACATATAATAACTATTTCTTGCTTACTCTAAGATGTTTCATTTTTATTTGTTTGACCATAACTTATTCTAAAAGCTGTGAAACTTACGAAGTTTCGAGACCCGGCCGGGCCTAGAATCTCTTACTTCAATTCTTCATTTCAATTCTTTCAACTAAATTTCTAATTCTATATTTTTTAGCTGTTCATCGAAGAAAGTTAAGGTATGTAATTTTTACTAAAGCTTTGTATAGTTTTATATGAGCACTCAAGCCACTCAAACCATTCAATTTCATAAAACTAACAAGATTAATTAATGTTCATCATTTTTATCATCTAATTAACACCATCGCTCTCAGACTCGAAAGGCTATTGACGAATGCTCTGGCCAATGTCATGAGAGGCAGTGTTTAGCCCCCGTGCAGCGTAGGAAGAGTAGGCCGTTCGTTGCAACAGCCGTTTGGTGAGCTTCAGAACAGGTGGCTGAAGACTTTTCCATGTACGAGAAATTCTTGGACCCGGGAGACCCTTGGTAGACAGGTAATGCTGCTCATCAAGGCCCCGTTAAGTTCGTGTTTTATTATTCGATCTTTTTGATGAACTAGGATAGCAAACATGCTTTGAACCACCCCTACTAATTTCAGCAATTTTTAACGTCTTTTATTCCACCTTGTTTTCTAGAATGGCACGCATCGCATTAATGGATATTGAATACATCCAGACACGGGACGACCATCAATGTATCCGAAAAATCGCGATTCTGTTGGACGATGGGGCGACAAGCTTTGTTCGGGAGTACAAACCTTGTACTCCCTTTGGCAGAATTAAACATGAACACCAAGAATCATTTAAATTCTGTAAATGGAAAATCCACCATCTACAATATCAGCCAGGCGGAGCAGCCCTGAAATGCGTGGAATCTCCACCTATTATAAAGGATATCTTGCAATGGAATGGTATTACAATGGTGTTTTACAAAGGAGGACATATCGAGCGAGATCTTTGTAACAAAATTGGCATAGCCAGCAGAAATATTGAAGAATTTGGAGCGCCGAAGGCAACATCTCACGACCCCCTGGAAGAACTTCGAGAACATTATATCTTTTTGCGAGGTAATAATTTAATTTAACTGGTCACTGACAGCAGGACCTGCCTGCCAGCACAGTCTGCGCTATACAACCTACTGAAACAAAAGCCATGTCAACATTGCTCGATAGAATGTTGAAATTGTTGCCAAGAGAGGAGCTGCCAGTAGGGTCAATTCAAATCGGCTGCATGAGATTAAACGAGTATAGAAGATTTGCTGCGAGATGTTGCAATGACTTATGTGGAATAACCTTGCCATATTTGAATCTAGATAGCGCCTTCATTGTCATTTTTAAAGAAATCATCGAAGATCATCAAAAGACTCTGAACACTGTTGTTCACGAGATGGCCCATGCTTCTCAACCTTTTTGCAGACAGAGGTAAGGGGCAAGACCATGGAAAAAAATTTAGAAAGTATGCTAACTCTTTATTACAACACATAAAACATCAGCAAAAACAACTGCCACCGCCATATGATAAAGAAGCTTTAGATAAGAGGTTTGCGACAAGCGCATAATCTTCCATTTTGCAGATGACGAGTGAACATTCATGTAGAACACTATAGTTTTCTTTTTCATATATCCCTAACTATGAATTTTTGTATTGCTTACAATTTTTCACCTTCTTTCCTTCTTGAAAAGACTTTAGTCCACATGAACTGCAACAGGCAGCACACCACAACAACCACAACAGCGACTTCCACAGGTATCTGACATCCACACAACAGCAAAATGAAAAAAGAAGTTTTGAACAAGACTTCATACTGATAGGTGATTCTGATATTCGTAACATATCACCTATGCGAGGTTCCCTTCGGCGATAGGGAAAATAAGGTGTCCAACTCTAGAAAAACTAGCTGAAGTGACGAAAAGCGTAGACATCCCGAATGCTAAAATTATTCTCGTTCATCTGGAAACAAATGACATTGAAAGAGGGAGAGAAGAAGACTTAAAAAACAACCTTGCGGTTGCTTTAGATTGTTTAAGATTAAAATCACCGTTTTCAGAAATCAGTCTCTAACCTGCTACCTCGAGCTGACAATCAGCAAAAGAAAATCAGCAGAGCCAACGAAATCATCAATGATATTTTATTTGAAAATCGATCATGGAATGACTCTATTCGAATCTTGAAACACCATTTCATATCAAAGAAAATGCTTTCTGACAACAAACATTTAAATAGAATCGGACTGAAAGTTTTTCATCTCTGAAATAAAGAACCTCTTTTTTTGGCAATTTTGAACAATCAAGTTACTTGGTATGGCAATCGTATATTACAGTCTTGTTTTTATGTAACCAATTTCAACCTACTTTTAACATCTCTGCCACCTTTCACTGATCATGAATTGGTAAATAGGTTTAGTTGGTAGCTCGCCTTCGTTCTAGTGGCCAAAGCGCAATAAGTAGTCAGACGCCCTCCTCTCCATTTGCCGATGCTGTACCCTTCAGATCCCCAACCAATGAATCTGAGATCTCCCTAAGATTTCTCCGTAAGCCATCTCAATATTCACGGTCTTGACAATAATCTAGGTTGTAAAATTCCCGACCTTATCGCTGATTTTTTGGTAAATGGTATCAATATTTTTACAAAAACTTGGTCTTGTTCCCATGATAAGGATATATCAGATTTCTTTCATATTGAGATCCCACCTAACAAGATAGATAAAAACTCCTTGGGAAGAAGCTTAGGAGGAATATTAATTTACTGTAAATCTTATCTACAAAATAATACTAAAGTTGCAAAAACCAATAGCAACTATATCTGGTTAGAAATAAACAAAGACGTTTTCTACAATTCCGAAAATAATCTTGGAACATGCGCAGTTTACATACAACCTTACGACTCAAAATACTTCTCAACAACGTAACGCTCGTCTCTCCCTCTGGCTCCGTTTTCCCTACACGTTAAATAAGTGAAATAAACAACGACCAGTTTTTAATGCAGTAAAGATTAGTAAAGCAATTCGTTTTAAAGATGACATTATATTTGGTGTCATTTCGTTTCGAAATTTGCTCTAGGTTCTCACTTGTCTGTAATTCCACAACTGGATGACCTGACTATCTACATCAAAGAATTCAACAACACGATGAAGCAGAGAGTCCCAGAACATGGAATGGATGCACATTTTTAGAGCTCATACAAACTTTCCTGTTAACACATAACTTTTGTCTTAGCGAGATGGCCTTTGGATAAGAACTAATTATGGCATCCATATTCTGCTGACATTTGTGAACACTGCAAACTTACAACATCTATATATATAAAACGGAACTGCTTGTATGTATGAATGTATGTATGTATGTCTATATGTTCGCTTATAACTCAAGAACCACTCCACAGACTGAAAAACAAAAGGTATCTTTGTAATCTGCATTTTCCAGAGAGTGTCTTCGGCGAAAAAATTTTCAAAACGTTATGGATTAAAAGAATTCGATAATCGGTAAATAGGTAGTGGAATGGAAATAAAAGCGACGGGATTCCGATTTCTTGAAGCCATGCTGACGTCAAATTAATCAACATGATGCTTATTAGTTGTACGATTTGGCTAAACAAAAATAGATTGATACATGAAAAGATTAATACGTCAAATTAAACATGTGAATGAATTGCATCTCAGGAAAGTTCCACTTTATTAAAGGAAAGTTGAAAAAATTCAACCCGGCATTGACAGGTACCAGGGCTAGTGATATAAAAAAGGTACTTTAAAGATTCAAACTTTCTTAATTGAACAATACTTTTATCAACAACTGGTCTGCACAGAGAAAACTACATGAAAACTTATTCTTGTTTTTTTTGTCTATAAAAGGCGAAATTCATCAAAATTCAAACCGATCACTTCAAATGCCTTAAAGTCAGAGGTATGTAGTTGTGTTGCATTAATTCTTTACTTGACTTTACTTGATTTTAGTGTTATTTTTTGTTAATTGAAAGATGACATAAGCTATGAGAACTCATTTGTTATCAAAAGTAAAAAAAAAACAGAGCAAGTTCAGAACAGAGGCACTAAAAACAAGAAGGTCTGTTGTAGACCATGCTGGCTTTTGTCTATCAAGACTGTCTTTTGTCTATCCGACATTGTGCAAGTTCAAAATGAAATCTTTCAATTTTCAGAACCTTGGGCTGAAGAAAAAAGATTCACCAGAGAATTGTACATCAAATTCAGTGAAACCCTTCTGGAGTGAACAACTGCAAACATAGTTAGTGAAGTTATTGGCACTTGAAAAGAACATGAAATGAAATTGGTCAGAGAACATGAAATTGGTTACTGTTGCTTCAGATGCAGCAAACCAATTGAAATCAGAGTAATCCACATGGTTACAAGTTTGGATTAAAGTCAAGACTTCTCAAAGCAAGCTGCTATAAGGAAAAGGATGCTGTTACACTATAGAGGTGACCTCAGTGAACCAATGAACTCAAGAAATAATCAAGCATCAGTAAAAAAGCACTTTTGAAGTTTGTGAATACAAAAAATAGCAAAAACTGAAACAAGAAGAACAGATACACAGGAAAATTCAAGATGAAAATGTAAAAGCAACCAAAAATATTGTTTGCCATGCATCAATTTCTTGGTTTCAATAATATTTGGGGCACATCGTTGATGTGGTAAAAAGGGTGTTCTGAAGAACAGTAAAACTTGTTACACAAACTCTGATCACATAAATGTTCCCAATGAATAACTATGAAATACTAAAGGAGTTTGACTTAGATGGAATGTAATCAAAATTTAGATAAAGAAAAGCACAAAGGACATAGTTTAGTATACAGTGAAGACTAGAAGTCATTTTCAGGTTGATCAGAGTTCTTAATGGATATTTTCAATTTGATGCTTTGAGATGTGATGAAGAGTTCTAGAAGTGTGCCTTGAAAAGGATGAAGCAAATTGATTCAAAAAAAATTCAAAGAAGATGAATGTAGTATGAGATTATGAAAATCCATTCACAAAGAATTTGCCCATTTCAATGACGTAAGAAAACTCCGTGGGAGGCCCGGTGGGAGGAACCCAAAACGTTTATAAAGATTTTGTCCTTGGTTTTAGTTCCAGACTTGTCATTGTTTCCCAAATCCTTTTTGTTCTAAGTTTGATTTATTGAATTTTTTAACTTACTTTTTGAAAAGTTTCAAGCATTCACTTGGTCATAGATTCTGATATCCTCAACCCCTAGACACATCTTTAGGTTGATATTTTTTTATATTTTTTTCAATTTTAATGTGGCTAGACTCCGTATTGAAAGAAAAACATATAAAGATAATATCAGTAAAAATGTCAATATTGAAAAAAAAGGCCTACTAAAAAAACCAATGGAAAAAATTTACTTGACATCACTGCTTGTATACTTCTTTCCTTTTAACCATAGATTCCTTGTATCAATGATGAACTAAGACCAACCAGATTTCTGACTACTTTCAATCTTGAATTCCAGAAGACCTGAGGAAAAGGAGATGAAAGGGAATTTGAAGTCTTCAAAATACAAACTTGAAAATGAAGGAAGTTATTTTGACAGGCAAATCACTCCATCTAAATTTTCGTACACCCTTGCAGGAAATCCTTGACACTTTTGAAAATGAAAATGAAAACAATGTGCTATTGATTCAAAAGGAAATTGAAAACCCTAAAGCTACCCTTAACCCTAAAACCCTAGTCTACCCCAATCCAAAAACCCTACATGAACCCTACCCTAACCCTAAAACCTTACTGTAACCCCAACCCATAAATCCTACCCTAAACCCTCAAACCTTTCCCATACCCTGAAAACATACAGCAACCCTTAACCCAACCTTTTAACCCTACTCTATTATGTCCTTGCTTCCATGTGAACTGGCTCCATTCTAGCCAAAATTTTAGTAAAAATAAAACAAGAAACCTTCCAACCAGTTCTTACCTTCATTCTAAAGCATCAGTCATTTGAATTTGTTGTATTTGTAGATTTGTAATGCCAACCATTCCTTCAGTTGGGAAGCTTTTTGACTACAAAAAAATTCTTTTGATTCTATATTAAATTCTTAGCTTTATAAAATAGAAAAAAGAAAACCTAATAAAATTAAATTAGAATAATATGCTAGCTTAGTAGCCTAAAAAATAGTCTCAAACATGATTTGGCCATAGGACAACATCTACTCAAAAACCCATTTACAGTGAGGATTGTTTCAAAATTATGGCAAGATCTTTTTTTTACTTAGGGGTTTTGAAATCTGTCAACATCAAAACAATAAGGGAGGTTTTGTGTAGACAGAAAGAGTTTGTTTTCTCACTTGGACTCTTCAAATAATTCTATTGGTCTTCCCGCTGTATTCAACCACTTGATTGGTGTTTAAAACACAATGCCAATTCAGCTTTTCATTCTTTCTGGTTGATGCATTTCAAGCTGCATCTGGGTATAAATTCCGCCTCAGTCTTAGTTTTGGTCTGTTTCTGATGTTATACTCTGAGGAGTGTCAGATGAAAAAAGTTTTTAAGTACTGTATGCTCAAAAATGATTCTGCTTGTTCATCCCAATGTTCTTAATTCCATGGTTTCCTGTTACTTAGATATCTATATTTTCAATGAATGTCTGGGGTGGTAGTAAGTTTGTGTGAAAATGAAAAATTTCTTTATTTGCTTGCCTTTTACGTTCAGATATATTCTTGGGGCTTTTGAAAAGGCCAGCCTCAGCCTGTTCTTATTTTGTTCTTTAAAATCTGGGCAAAATCCAGGCTCATGTTCTTATAAAATTGTTCTTATAGATAAAAAGGGTGTATTCTTCAAATTTAAATGCGACAAGCCCAAAATGAACTGTCAAAGAGGCTTCATGACAGGTGCTCACAGGTCCAAAAAATGGCGCCAAAGAGAGAAGTTGCTGAACGAATGCCAATTGCCTTGCAAATG
>JACTAT010000043.1:1579842-1608813 GCA_014526335.1 Chrysaora quinquecirrha | reverse complement strand
AAAAGAATGTCTATGTTTCCATTAGAGATTATAAAGAGGCGATTTCACCATGTCACACAAACACTTGCAGGTACTATTAAAAGCTTCTGACTTTATTTTCTCAGTCTTGTGTTCGACGAAAAAGGTTTTAGAACTACAGTTTGGGATATCGACATGTGCGGAAACATCTTTGGGCATATACATAGCTAAGGGATTTATCGCCTGACATTCCTCAGAGTACGTCAGAAACAGGCCGAAACCCTTGACTAAGACAGAACTGACAGAACATAAACCGAAATGAGGACATAAACAGGGTCAGTAGCTGCAACTTTCGCGACAATGTCTTGAGGAAAAACTGAAATTCCAACAATTTTTTATATAATCCACTATCAAGACAGCTAATTTTTTTTAAAAATCCCTCCTTCTTCCTGAGTTGGGAGAAGGGGACCCCTAAATGAATTATTTTAAAACAAACTCTTTGAGCGAAGACTATGGGTATATTTTGCCTAGTCGATTGTGTTGGTTTGCTTCTGATGTTCATACTCTGACAAGGGATGTCAGACGAAAAAAGCTTTTAAGTATGCCAATAGATATTCCCGCTACGTTTGTATGACTCAACGAATACATTAGGGTAATAACAAAAAATTTCGGACAAATAACTTCGGACAAAAAACTTTCGGACTTTTTCCTCAGAGCATTTCTAAAACTTCTGTTTTTCAGTTAAACAACATTTTCCACTGTATTATCATAGATTTCGAAAGTTTGTGTGCAGTTATAAAGGGAAACAGGGTGTTACACACTTAAGAAAGTATATCCGTGAACAAAGATTGTCATATAAAGTTTCAGGCCAATTTTCAGGAGATTTTAAATCGTTCGGACGGTTTAATTTTCGATCGTCCGAAACTTTTCAATTTTAATTATTCATCTGCTATACTTTTTTCTTCTTGCCGTTTGGTGATCTTAGGATTACATTATCGGAAGACTAGCTCAAAACCACACGAATTCCGAAAATAGAAGACTACCAAGAAGCAATCAGCTTAAAAAAAAACATGCCCTTCATTCACTCAGAAATCCTATCACTTCTTCACACTGAACTGCGCTCTAAACATGAGAACAAACATATGGCAGAGCTTATAAGAACAACGCCTTGGGAGGATTAAAGACTTTATCAGCCGCTGTACAGAGCCGTATTAAACAGTTTCTTTCTTTAATAACATCCTAAGTAAAAAACACACGCGATGTTGCAGTGCTATTTGAATGGTAGAAACAGCTTGGATAATGCTTTAGCATTAGTTTTTTCTTATCTTAACGTGGTTTGGAGTGCTGATCTGATTTCCTGACAATCTCAGTGACGGCAAAAACAGCAGTAGACTAGTTCACAGATGTTAAGAGGACAATGAATGAGAAAAACACAAACAGACTTTGAATGAAAATATTCTCAGCGATTATAAATCAAGATCTGTTGCGAGAAAAGAAATCACCAAGGCTATGCCAATTTTTCAAGTTTGCACGCTTTTTTGTAAAGAACCACTTTATAAGGAACCTGCGTGTAGTAGGAACCTACGTGAGTTTTGACTAATTTAAAGAAGTTTTACTACTAAAGATAAAATCGCTAAGGAACTTTTTTAATTTTGAATGATTTTATAACTGCAAACAATCAAGAATTGGAACGCCGTTCCATTCATTAGCAGTCAAAACTCATAAATTGTACGTTACGCATGTATAAAATGTCTCCTTGAGTGGTTTGCACCTTTGCTCACGTACAAGTGTCTCTTTATAATAGTCATGGCAATAAATATGCAGTTAAAACTAAGGAACTATTAAACATTTTTTGGTACTACAATTCAATCAAAAGAGATTCAAAAGAAGAAACTTCAAGAACAAAACATTGAGCTAGGTTCTTTATATAATAAAACGCGTGTTGTAGTTGAGCCGTTATTTAGAATCTTGGCAAAAATAGTCGGAACAAAAAACAGTCTACTCTAGTCATCTATTCCTTGAATAACTCCAACTCCCTCCTCAACTAACCTCAAAACAACTTTCTTAGTAATAAAGACAGCGCTTGCTCGAAACGACATTGAAAAGGAGGAGAAGGGGTATCCATTGATAATAGTAAAACTACTAAGGTTGTTCCAATATATTTTGTCCAAGATTGTCTGTCTATAGGAACGGATATGGACAGTTAACATGAAAATAAGAACGAATTTTGAATTAAAGTAAAGATGAACAACCTGTAAAAATTTTCTCCACTAATGTGAATGCAACAGATTACGTGTTATACATTAGTCGCTATCAGGTTGGTGCGATGGACAATTCAAGGTTACCACAGGTAACCGCGGGTAACAATAGCATGTAAAGGGTATATCATACTCCCTTAGGCAAGGTAATCAAGGCTACGAGGTAACAGCATTTGCTTTGTTAGAAGACGGGATTAATTCGACGAGGTTTGATCAGATAGCAGAACAAACAGTTTTCCTCTCGATTTTAACCTGTTTATGATTCGATCTGACGCCTCACATTTTAATCAACCGGGCTTGGAAACAGATTTAGAGAAAAGATTGAAATATTCAAAGCTTACATTTCCGTAGTGGTAATATTTCTAACTGTTCCTTCGATAGTTTCACAATATGTACTTGCAAATTTTGTAATAAGCTGTAGCAAAGTGGAGCCCTGAAAAAGAAGTTTAAAGTTCATTATGCAGTCTGCAGTAAAAGCTCACTGGCCACTTAACTGCTTTGGCTTTCGCAGTTTCTTTCTGAAAGGGTAGGGTTAGGGTAATAGGGAGTTTTACGTAAGCTATGGGTTCGACCACGATGGGTTCCCCGTCCACCAGCATTTTCATGATGTTACGGATAGAGATATTCCTAGGGCATAGATTTCATCCCGCTCCAATTCTGGCCAAATTATAGAGACAGCCGGAAAGATTAGAGTCTTAAAAGGTCTCAGCAGAGCACTCTCGTTATCTTCTTGATCAATATTGGTTTTATTTTGGTCCCGAAGATGTCGTCGTATTATCGTATTATTGCCGTATTATCATTACTTTATACAATTCAAGCCGTGTTTTTGGCGGGGGTCATCAGGGGAAAATCCGTTCATCAAATAATTTCGATATGCCAGTCTCTGTCACAGAAATATACCACTTTTAGACGAAAACGGGAAATATTTACAGCCTGGCGTATAGAGTTTCTTTGTGAGCATTTTTCCAGTACTATGCTGTTATTAAACGATTGCGAGGTCAAACGCAGTGAGGTCCGTATAAGAAGCTGAGGTCCGAATATTTTCTTGCATCGAACGGGCAATCGTTCAATAAAGGCTTATTATAGGTTATTCGAAAATTATGTGAATATTTTCAAACTTTGATACAGAAATTCTGAACTTAAGAAACATCACTTGTCGGTACTTCATTTACCATCTCACTTCTCATTCACTTTATCATAAAGAAAAAAATTCAAAATAAAGGCAGTGTTTATGTCACGTGATTATAATGCCACCGATCAATACGGCTTTTACAGACCGCTGAAGAACCAATCAGATTGCGCCGTTGCCGGTCCGAACAGCCGTATTTTTGAACACCATATAATAATGCATTTTCTTAAATGTTTGGCTATTTGAGAGTCTGGGTTGCCTTAGAGCTAAACAGAGAGTTCCTTACAAAAGAACGTTTTAATAAAAAAAATACATCAGTAGCACCTTACCTTATCAGTAACTGGTTCACCATAGGAATTTAACAAATTTTGATACTGTGAGATCATAACATTAACCCTTGATTTTAAGTCAGGCAAGCAAGCTCTAATATGATGCATAAGAAGCTGTAAAAAGAAAACACAGTCAGCACCATAGCAAAAAAATTTGACGTTAACGTTTTCAAAATTGCGATAAATAGCGGAAAAATTTTCGGTCATACTTAAAAGCTTTTTTCGTTTTACACTCCTCAGAGTATGAACGTCAGAAACAGACCGAAACAATGAACTAAGGCAGAATTTATACCCAGATGCGGCTCGAAATGCACCAATGGGAAAGAGAAGCTGAATTGGCATGGACTACCGTGGATAAAGAAAATTAGGTGAGATGAGCTGAGCGTGGAGATACTGCCTTCAGGTAGCTCAGCCCGTAGAGCATTGGTTGACCTATTACACGATTCCTAGTTATCGCAGCTACCATCTTTAGTTGTTTTTGTTTTCAGAAGGCTGCTCAAACTGGAACTCATGGCTTTTGCATGCAAATAAGCGGCCACCAATCAGATTGCAACATCTCATCTGCTGTACTTATCTTGACTTATCAGTTTCGTCCCACTTTTATTCCAATTCTATTTGGCGTCAGATCGAACGATAGAATAAAATATAACCGATCAGTGAGCAGCAAAACGAAATGGCGAATGCGAATCAGATAAAAAATTCGAATTTGGAATACAAGTTTAATCTAAAACTGGCCGCTTTTGAACATTGTTAGGATATGAGTCGTCTCAGTGTAGCGAATTGCTGAGGTTGTTGGTCTAGATGTTATGAGCGGAACACGAGACTCGTGTAATAAGTGTAGAGCATTAGCGTGCTAAGAAACATGGGCAATGCGAGAAACTGGTACAACCCAATAGGTTGAAAGTGTGTTACGGTTGCCGGGAGTGTACAGAATTCTTTTACAAAGGTAACATTCGCATGACATAGATGAATAAATAAATCCGTCCCAGACTGATAATCCTTGACACTGATACAATTAAAACGGGAATGGACTAAACGAGATGAAGTTATACTTACTTTATTTAGAGTTCTTGTAAGATACCGTGATCCATTACGATTGGCTAAAATTGGATAATGCCTTTGAAAGAAAGCCTGCTCGTCATTCAAGGCATCCATGATACTCTGAAAAGAAATGAGTTCAAGCCTAAAAATCAGCAGACATGGAATATAACATCATATCCCTAAAAAGGGTCCACCATTTGTGAAAGAAAACGTAAAAGATCGATTGAGCGATGCGGCGCTTATACAAGTTCCCAGGATTTAGGTTTGGCACTTTTTCGATTGCGGCGTTAAATTGACAGCGGCGCTTATTTCAAAGATTGTTGATGTTAAGAATGTTTTTTAGTGTAACTAGGGCTAAATAATGTTTTAAATTGACGGTTACAACTTTTACTTTATCAAGGTTCACCCCCAGGAGGTTTGTTTTTACCAAGATTATTCTGCTCATTTTGAGGGAAAGAAGAAAGCTCAAATTCTGAGACGCGACACTTCAAAATTCGTTCATTCCTGAGTTGTGACACTTCAAAATTCATTTGATCACCGTTCTATGTGTACCTATTGAGAATAATTCTTTTTTCAACCGAAAGGAAATTTTTTTTACGATGAAATTTAAATCATATCAAATACGGTTACAGTAAACTAGATTGGTTGAATTTTTTATAAATGAAATAACCTTTAATCTTCTTTAATTTTGGCTTTAAACAATTGAGCCAACTGCTTGGGTAATCTCAATGTTACAAGTGTCTGCTGGTGTGAGAATTCTTTTCACTGTCCGAGAACCCCGAATACAAAGTACAGCTGCTCTGACTGCGGACGATAAATGCGAGCTTTGTTCGAAGCCAATTTGTTACTGTGCTGAGCTCAATACATTATTTAATTGCAAGTTTCCTTGACAACTCTTTTATGAAATTTTTATGAAATTGAGAATAATCAAATAGGCATTTTGTTATTATTTTTGTTATTTTTTTTTTTTAATAAAATCGTAAACTGGCAACGATAATACAACATGAGGTGCTACCTATAGAGGGAAAAGACACAAGGTCATCGCGTCCCCTCTATAAATAGCACTTACAATATTATATTTTATATTACATCTAATTGCTACCCAGCATATAAAGTTAAACACAAACTCATACAAATTTTGAAAAAAGGAAAAGAAAGAAAGAAAGAAAGAACAAATAGGCATCGCGGCGCTTGTTCAACTGCGGCGCTTACTTAATTATTGTCAAAAGTGCAGCTTTACCAGGCAATCGA
Organism: Chrysaora quinquecirrha; assembly: GCA_014526335.1. Classification (NCBI taxonomy): domain Eukaryota; kingdom Metazoa; phylum Cnidaria; class Scyphozoa; order Semaeostomeae; family Pelagiidae; genus Chrysaora; species Chrysaora quinquecirrha. The sequence continues at coordinate 1,602,847 of JACTAT010000043.1, read as the reverse complement.
ACAGAAAGTGGATCTGTTGTCGACATTTTATCCCTTGCGACATGCATATTCTCACGGATCCAACATACCTTTTTATTTGTAATATCCAGCTGACTTCGATTAACTACTCCAATTATACCAAGTTTAACAGGAATCACTGTTGGGAAAGTTATAGAAAATACGAACTTATATTCTTGATGAAATGTTCAGATTAAAAGTTTATAAGGGCCCTCACCAGAAGGGGCCCTGACAAATTTTTCTTATTGTTTGCTACTTTTTTGGTAATACTGTTCTTTAAAGAACCCTACGGCCCTGCCCAAACGAACTAACATTTTGCTTGACGAGCAAATCTCAAATGTTGGACCAACAATGTTTGATCGTTTGACCAAGGCCTAAGACAAAATCCGACAAACAGCCACTAACCAGGGGACACGTAACGTGTTTTTTTTTCAAGGTTCTAAAGGGCATGCTTTTAAATATTTTCCCACTAATCTGAGCCCTCTTCCCCTCTTCCTGTTAAGTCTATTCGTTGTTTAACTGGCTGCCAAAGTGGAGACTACACACAGAGATGCAAAAACCCTGCACACCTACACACCTGGTTTGGAGGAAGGTTTTGGCTAAAAAATGAGGAAGGTTTTGTAGTAAAACGACTTTTGTATTTTTGCTACAGCTAATTGAAGTGCTGACAATAAATCACCTTAGATTACCTTAGCTTATTAAAAATTATTCAAACTGCATGCAGTTTGTTTAGGCTGCATTTAAAAATTAATCAAATTAGAATAATCAGGCTTGCTTGGTCATTATAATGAAAAAAGAAATTCTATCTTGTCAACCCTTTGTAGGTCTCTACAATGCTGTGATATCCTTTAGCTTGGAAAGTTGGAATCCATTTATGAATCACCCATTTAAGACTGTAGCCTCCCTTATATTAAAGCCTGACTGCAAACACTTGCACTGAAACATCCAAGGGAAGGTCCTTATGTACATGTTTTTGTCTCGTGCGTGCAGAAGTCTGTCTGGTTGTTTTTCGGCAATTTTATATCATGTTAAAATGAGGAAGGTTGGTTATAAAAATTTCAGATTTGGAGGAAGGTCAATAACTTTTTGCAACTCTGACTACACAATGCATCACTGATCAAAGTATCGGATCAAATAGGCTGATAAAAACCACTACAGCTTTAGACAAAGCTCAATACTTCTGTATGTATGTATATCATATTCTATGAAACACCGAGTCTCATTTTAATGCTAAGCAGTCAGACGTTTTTAAATGTTGTAATATGGAGAAAATGGATAGCAGAGCACCAACCGGTTACGTCAGAGAATCAAAGAAAGAAATTTAAGGCCCAGTGACAAGGTTGATCAACTTAATTGACTCACCTCTGCCATATAAAATATCCATCGCATCTGTTCCATGATCCATAAGATCAAGCTTAGTTACAACAGCTAAAGTGCGATTGCCTAGAAATGATTGATGGGAAAGATCTTTAGACCAAATTCCCAATCCTCCGTTAGGATTAGGATAAAGATCCGTTTCATCATAGTAAACAGTTTTCTAGTTGTACAAAATTTCAGAATTGCGATAAACAGCGGAAACATTTTCGGGCATACTTCAAAGCTTTTTTCGTCTGACACTCCTCAGAGTATGAACGTCAGAAACAGATCGAAACAAAAAACTAAGGCGAAAATCCAGGACCCATTCTTCTTATAACGCTAGTTGATTGTCGCAGAACTTGAGTCGCAGCATTCTCGTCGCAGTGTGGATTTTTCATGACAATACACTTTTAGGGGTGTCGCGTCACCATTTCAAGAAAAACGTCACACGTGTAGCCACGGCTTAAACGAATCTCTCTATTCAATGCCCATCTTCAATAACCACCCTCCTAAAAATTAAACAAAATATAAACGCCCATGGCCTTTATTGAAAAAACATTACATTCCATAAAATCAAACAATCATGAAAAAAATTTGAAATCATAGAGATGTTACCTTCAGGATCGAAATCACGTGCAATTTTGATAGCTTCAGATGTAACTAAATCAGTATTTGCTGCAGTGACAGCCAGAATGATTGAGTTTGGGTTCTTTATATAACTTGCAATCAAATCTCTAACTTGCATCTCGATATCTGGTGGCTGATCTCCAATTGGTATCTGTTGAGATAATAATGATAATGACAGAAATTAAAAAAAAAACTCAAGACATTTTTAAAGGGAATCGACACCCATAAATGTGGCATATGCCCCATCTATTCTTACCTCAGATAACGTCTCTGTCTTTTTCTAATGAACAATGCACTGTGCGGGGTAAAATATCATGACCGTGACAGATTGTATCTATTTTAATCTACATTACTAAATATTTCTATTAATTGTATCTAAATATTTTCAAAATGCCCAATATACCTGTGTCGATTCCCTTTGATAAAAAAGTAAAATGAAACCTTTATTTCTATTCTTCTCTGGCAGAAGGAATGTTTCGAAAAGGGAACCAAATGTGTCCACAAAAAACGGGCGAACGCCAAAACAGGTTCTAGTATATTAAACAGCTGATTCATAAACAAGCCGTAAAAAAACGTTAAGTGAAGTGTTGGACAAGAGGGTTTTCCTAAGCACTATTTTTTACAACTTTGACATTTTTTCCCGACTTTGTGATTCAAAGCAATATATCTATTTTGTACAATAAACCTTTAATTCATGCACTTAAAATGAGACTATTTAGAAGAGATTTACTAGTTTAGAAGAGATTCATCCGTCAATAGCAAAATTGATTCAAAATATAAGAAAAATATACCAGGATAGAGGCAAGCACATTCGCAATGCGAATATTTTGCTAAAGCAAAGCGAAGACTTTGCGTAAGTCTTTTATCTGCTTTGTTAACTACTATAATCCCGATAATTGAACCTCCGATAGCTCGAACTCATCAAACCGTTTTTACATAATCTTTAAACAATACTTAAAAACTCGAGAATTCGTAATCTCAAACCATATTTCATTCCCCTTCGGCCGTTTTCTTCCAATAACTCAAACTTTTTTCTGAGTGAAAGGGAAATAACACTAATATTTGCATTAACTTGAGAACACATCTTTTTAGTTAATAATGTGCAAACTTATCGTCCATCTTCAATATCGAGGTTGAACCTTTGCCAATTATCTTTGAGGGGAAGAATCTTATGAACTCACTAGTACTCAACTAATAATGTCTACTTTTCACTGGAAGCCTTGACTTACTGACACATTATCATCAGTCCTATGGAGGTTCGAGTTACCGGGACCGTACTGTTTATTAACTAACCACGCATATACAAGCACATAGCAACACAGTATACCTTCGTCATGCCTGGTAAATCCACCAGAGTTAGATTTACTACGTATGGTGAATAAATCTTCAAATTAATAGGCTGTTTCGAAATTCCCTAAAAAGTAAAGTCAAAGCAGTGAATAAATAAATGCTTATTGAAATTCAGGGGTGGAAAACTACAAAGAGTTTTAATTTCTAAGAAGACATGTTAGTAACTTAGCATTCAAAAACCAAAGGAGGCAAAAGACGAAATTCAGGGGCAAAATTTTAGTTCGTGAAATGTTTAGAACAAATGACAGATTGCTCTGTAGCAATTCACTTAGCTCTCTTTGTCTGAATGAAGTTAATCAAAAGCTTTCGTCTGTTTTTGCTATCGGCCTTTCCTTAACAATGTAAGAGGTTTCATGTAAGGATGTGCCTTTAGCTGTGTCTCCTTAATTTTTAATGCTAGAAAAATTCGCAACAACGCCAAGGTCAGGCATTTTCCAACCCTTCATAAAATTCTTGCGAAATAATAATTTTCGTGCGAAATTCATTGAAGGCCTAACAAAAACTTCATTTCGTTCCGGGATTCATGTAGCTTCAATCCAGATCGTTTTACAAGAACGCGTCTTTTCCAAGAAACCTTCAGATACTCGCGCTTTTCGAGGTGTTAAAAAGGGTTTTAATGAGGTTTTTTTTATTTTAAAGGTATAGTACGTTTTATACCGTCAAAACATCAATAATAAATGCAAACAATGATCTTGTGACAGTAGCCCTTTAATGATGTCAGATAATCTGCAAGATACTTTTCAAATACAAGAACAAAAACGTTACCATGAACCAGTATAACATTACCGTAAAATTGTAATCGCATTGCTTGACTTGAAGAAACATTGCGTTGTTGCCTGACTGGTAGCAATTCGAGAGGGGCTTTTATCTGATGGTAATACTAAGATTGTAACTAGCAGGTTTATGTTTGAGAGGAGCAAAAGTCAGAAGGTTTTCGTATTTAGAAACTTATGGCATGCGCTTTTAGCAGCAAAAATGTCCGAAATTTTACTTTGTTTCACAAAGTTGAGAAACTACACCTTGTTTAGTTCCTTCGAATGTCTATGCATGGGAGAAAGGTAGAAGGGAAGAAAGATACAAGAGAGGCTGTGGTTTTCGCAAAGCTTAACTTGAAAATCTCAGCAAGCAAAATTTAACAAATGCAAGGGCAAGAAGCTTAATGCTACATGGAAAAGTTGTATCAGCCAAAAGAAATTACTTACAATTTATTATTGGTCTACAAACCTTGTTATTTCCAGTCAGACGTTCAGTTTCAGCTAGTATCTCTTTCCTTATTTCTTCAAAGTCAGTGAATTTCTAGGAATCAACGCAACTTTAATCATGATATGAAGTCTGAAAATCTACATTTACAATATTTTGCATGAAATTTTGACTTGGATTTTAATTGTGCTTACTAGGGTTAATAATTATTTAAATCTTGAGTTAAAACAAATTACATTTTAATCTTTCCCGCTCAGGTTTAGAATTGCAACCAACTAAGGCCTTGTTAAATCTTGAACTTTCAGCACACAATAAAAAACCAATACCAAAAAAGCTGGCAGTGAAACTTTGCACCAAGCTTGGGTGCCTATAAAGGGTGATCTCCACTAGACAATTTTTACAACGATCATCAAGGAGTTTCGCTGCAACAAAGGCCTTTCAATCTCTGCTTACTTTGGTACCACAAATGAAAAAGACAATAGAATCATGAAAATGCAGCTCAAAGATAAATAAAACTGGAAAACTGGAATATTGGATGTGCAAGATTCTATAATGCAATTTATTGAACTTCTTGGCAGAGAAAATCATTTGACGAAAAGTAGAAACTAGTCCTACTTCCGTCCAGCGATTTTTATTTGATGCAGCGATCACATATTTTCAACTGCGTTACAAATTTTACTGAAGAGCGTCCGTCATGAAAATCATCCAGTGAAGATTGTCAGGAGTTGGACATCAAAATTTTGCATCTTCAAATTTCGAAACAATTACTAATAGACCTTCTCGATGAAAGCCTGCCGGGGTTGAATGTTTTCACCCCAACTGGTTAAAGCCCTTATAAAATCATGAACATTTGAACGCTCACAAAATCAATAATACGAGTGCTAGGGTATCTCCTAAACTCTGTATCTCGTAATTGTGAAAATTTCCATAATCACAGCCGTTCATCGAAAAGGTCTATTATAATGGTTTTTGACATGGTGTACTCATCATTCAAAATTACAATAATAAATGCAAATCAAACCTTTTCTTTGATATGAAGAAACCGCCCCCATTCATCTGCTTCTTCTTGTGCACTTTTCTCATTGGCAGTATGTTCTGCCTCATTTGATTGGCCATCTTCATCATCTTCATCATTGGTATTTTCTAGAAGGACAAGTCATGATTTTCTGTAGAATTCTCTTAGCCTTATTACACAAGTCCTAGTTATCCATGCCACCAATGTAAGATGCTGTTAAGAAGCAACTGAGATGTAGCACAATGTTTTGACACGGCAGCAAAGTTGTAGCAAATTGTTTCAATATGTTTGGATTTTATGAGCAGAAACTAAGGCTTGTGTGGCAAGAGACATAACATAACAATAACAATCTCTAACAATCATTCAAATGTGAAGCTATACTAATTCTGGGTTCAAGCAAAATTGTAAATTTGTATAATAATAATATGTACCCTTTATCTTGAAAAGCAATGCTTTAACTCCCCATAAACCCATGCTAACCATACAAAATATTGCTATTAAACTAAAACACATTAAAAAAATGCGAAGCAATTCATACCAACATCAGAAAACTGAGCCTTTTTATAAGAAAATTTTCTTTGAGCTGAACCAACTAAACTGCAATGCACTGCAAGTGAAATCTTCAACACAAGGAGGCGAAATAAAAAACATACCATCAGAATCAGGGGATGCATCAAAATAGGTATCTCTTTCTTGTGCCTCATCAGATTTCTCTGCTTCCCTGTTTCTTTTGAAAGGCACATGAATGAGTTGCAAAACCAAAGGTCTTCTTGTAACTATTCCAGCACCTTAGAATGAACATGTTCATTAAAAATCTACCTGCTACTTGAAACAAGGCATTGTGAGGCTTGCAAGGAAATCGAAACTGCAAAGCAACGTTTACAGATTGCATCTATTTCCAACTTTGTTTCAAGTATTCAATGCCACATTTAACAAATATGAGAATAACCTTACAAATGCTAATCATTTGCAACTTTATTTGTAATGATATGATGATCATCAAGAAAACATTTCCAAATAATAACAAATATTTTAGAAAATGGGAAGTTTACTAACTTTTTAAAGGTGATGATGAAATTGTGTACTTTTTGCCACTCACTGGGATCTCAGTAGTAGGTTAACTAATTGAGATCTTGACCCTGGCTGTGAGGCTGTAGTAGCTGGGGCTTCTGGCACCACAAGCCACAAGCCAGCTGGTGTCTTGATGCCATAGCACCTTCAAATTTTTGCAATTATGGGGCAAATATCCCCCTCACTAATACCCCACCTAAGGTATGCTAAAACTGCTTCCCAGTGTTTGAGCAAATGTTAGAGGATCTTTATCTGCCCTTCCCTAGGCATAGTCATAAGAGAAACTTATGACTAGGTGCTAGGCAATAATCCCATATTTCAATAACAACAACAACAACAACAACAACAACAACAGGAGAAGCAACAACAATAACAACATATGCAATAAACCTCACCTCTTGGAAGAAAGTCACGTCCCACAATATTTTCTAGAACTGAACTTTTGCCACTACTCTGCAAGAAAAATAGATTATGTTAAGTTATTAGAACCAATGAATAAAGGAAAAAAAGCAAGAAATACCCTATTTTATTTTCTCATTAACCGGTCTGCAAAGTACATGGGTGGCTTTACTGCACCTTTGTTTTCATGCTTCTGCATTAACAAAAGTTGTCATTCAAACAGTTATTGTACTCCAACAACATGAATTTCACACTAGAGGTACAGTCTGCAGAGTATGGCAGTTCTTAAGATCTGATGCAGCAGAAGCACATTTCCTTTCTCCCTTCCTATTGTTCTATTGTTTATCTTGTGTGTGCACAGGGGATACTTGGCAGAGTGGCTAGAAGTTTGGGACAGTGCATAAAGGATTGTTTGTGCTCCAATCTGCAGAGCTGCTAATTAACAATAGTCACCAATAGTCAAAGGGGTTTATGGAAGCAGAATCGAACTGTGTCCTAGGGTATTGTGTAAGGTAATCCTTCCTTGCTGGATTCTTGCCACACACCAAACTGGAAAACACATACGTTTTGGCAGACTTGAAAAGCAATAGATTAATTAACATCACATTAGGTCAAACAATAGGAGAGGTGCGAGCATAGTTGCAAGTGTGAGCATGTTTTCCCCAGGGCCACACACGTTATTGCAACTAGTCAGAATGTGTAACTACTAGACTAGACCTGGAAATAATTGATCAACCAACAATCATCAAACACCCAAATGACAACCACATGTGGAGGATTTCCCGCCAATGGAAGAACTGTTACTAGACTGCGTGTACCCATAAGCCAGTATGCACCCGTTTGCAGAGTATGGCTTTTTCCAACGAGATCTTGAGTGTGCAAGAACCCCTTTCTATTGTTCTCTCCTTTTGTTTACCCTATTGTTCTATTCAAAAACTCGAGTGTGCAAGTGCCCAACTCTGCAATCTGGAGTATGCAGAGTATGGCAGTTTTCAATGAGATCTCGGGTGTGCAAAGAGCCACTTTCTATTGTTCTATCCTATTGTTCTATTGATAATATCAGATATGCAAGTGCCATACTCTGCAGTCTGGCCCATAAGAGCTGGTTTAACAAAGTTTTCTTGTATAGCATCAGTCTATATGCAATTAAAAGTAGGTGGGTTAAATAGCACAGGTTGGTTAAACCAGCCAAGATAGACCTTTATACAAAGTTTATACCTGTGTACCAACAACGACGATCTGCGGCAGCTGCATAGCCTCTGAGCCAACAGTGTTAAAGACATCCTGCAGTTTATTTATCACTGGAATAAGGTGTAACTAGCCCTTGCCCGGAAGCGCACCTCAGGCTTTGATAGGACGGCAGTTACTCCCTTGCTCCTCCCGTTTTAAAAAGCACCATCTTCCTTGCTCCCGTCAATATTAATCTTGTGATACAATCAATCTTGTGTGCTCCGAGTAATCCCCTACAAGAGTGAATTCTCAAGAAATCCGTTTGCTCGCAAGCTCCCGTGCTTTAGCTACTAACTAGCCCTTGCCCGGAAGCGCGCTGCGCGCGCTTCCGCGCGGGCTTTTTCGCTCCGCGGTTCACTTGGAACTTCCGCCTTCCAATAAATCATTTATAAAGAAACCATTCTACATATTTAGTTTCATTTGAATATTTAGCATCCTAATAACTTTCAAATGAAATGGGAATAATTTGCAGAGAAAAGACTGGATTGTTGAATTCAGACAAAAAAACCACTCGTAATGTAGATGTGGACGATGATCAGTAATGTTGAGAAATATCTTCAATAGTAATGCGGAGGGATTCTCGCTGTAATGTTAAGGATGTTCAGTAAATAGAATAGGCAGCCACGAGAGCTCTTCTTGACCATCCGGTCCCTCCGCATTACTCCGCACCCTCCACATTCCGATTCCCTAAAGGCTCAATGTTACTATTGATAGCCCTTCATATGACTCCGCATGAACAACATTACTCATAGATACCCCAGCCCTCCACACTGCTTCGCATGATCCACCACATTACTGCAAGATAGCTCTCCACATTATTGACCATCCCTCCTGAACAATGCTCCAAGATAGCCCTTCACGTCACTGATGACCCTGGTGATAGCCTTCCACATTTCTTAAAGATATCCTCCACATTACTCCGCACCCTCCACATTACTGATGATAGCCTTCTACGTTTCTTAAAGATAGTTCTCCATATTACCCCGCATCTACTACATCTATTACATTATAGCCCTCGACATTAGTGAACATCCTCCACATTACTGCAAGATAGCCCTCCACATTACTCCGCATCCTCCACATTACTGATGATAGCCCTCTACATTACTGAACGATAGCCCTCCGCATTACCTTGGGCCCGTCACATTACTGAAAGATAGCCAAGCCCTTCACATTACTCCGCATGCACCACATTACCGCAACATAGCCCACCACGTTACTGATGATAGCCTTCAAGATATTCCTCCACGCTACTTTAAAGATATTCCTCCACACTCAGCACCCTTCACATTACTGACAATAACCCTCCACGCTACTGATGATAGCTGTCTACGTTACTTCAAGAAGACCCTCCACATTACATCGCCTCCACTACATTATCGCAAGAAAGCCCTCTACATTATTGTGCACCCTCCACATTAATTTAAGATAGCCCTCCACATTACTGAAAGATAGCCCCCCGCATTACTTCGGACCCCTCACATTACAAGACCGTCGGAAGGAATCTCGGATTGGGGGGCTGAACAACTTAAAAAGTATTAGATGGCGTAATGATTTTACGACGTCATACCATTGTTTTCAAAATTATTGGGGCAGCCCCCGCTTCCGACGGCCCTGCATTACTGAAAATTAGGCCTCATCATTACCGAACATCCTCAAAATTACTGAAAAATAGCCCTCGGCATAACTACAAGATAGCCCTCTACATTCCTGCTCACTCTCCACATTTCTGAAAGACAGCCCTCCGCAATCTCGGACACCCTTCACATTTCTCGTGATATCCCTCCACGCCACTGAAAATAGCCTTCCACGCTACTTCAAGATAGCCCTCCACATCACTGTGTACCCTCCACATTACCTGAAGATAGTCCTCCACATTACTTTGCATCCTTCACATTACTTGAAGCTTGAAGATAGTCCTCCACATTACTTCACACCTTCATATTACTGAAGGATAGTCCTCCACATATTACTGAAAGATAGACCTCCACATTACTTCGCACCCTTCACATTACTTGAAGCTTGAAGATAGTCCTCCACATTACTTCACACCCTTCATATTACTGAAGGATAGTCCTCCACATTACTGAGCACCCTCCTCATTACCGAACGAAGCCCTCCACATTACATCGCACTCTTCACATTACTGAAAGACAGTCCTCCAGATTACTTCGCATCCTTTAAACTTCTGAAAGACACCCCTCCACATTATTGAACACCCTTCATATTACTACCACATTAAAGATAACCCACAACATTACTGAACATCCTCCACATTAGCCCTGAGATGTAATGAATTCATTTGAAATGTTCTGATCAAAAACATCTTCGTTCATCCTTCGTTGGAATTGAGAATTTGAAATCTTGAAATCCTTTTGTGTTATCCTGAAATGGCCGTCATTAGGAATCAGTACAATGCAGAGCAGTTATAATTATGCAACGAATGGCATTACTGTAACTAATGACCTCATTATCTGTCTGAGAACATGTAATTAACGACCAAATCATAGATCTAAGCATCCGCTCTTCCAGGTAACGACTTTTCTGGTAAAATCGTCCATGTGACCCTATTGTTTATTGTGTTGAAAACAATAGCAAAAACAATGGAAGAAGGGTTGTTCCCCACTTTTCGGCGAGATTCTGGTAGCTAGGGTGAAAAAACCAAGCGATGGCACGCCTTCAACAGTTTGCCCTTGCTTCTGGTCCAAGTGCGCAGCCCAGGGACCTTCTAGAAAAGCGTGCTCGCTCTGACAAAAAAGACAATAGACTTGCAAGCGCGTTTTAGTATAAGAGATACTGATGATATCCCTCCACTGTACTGATGATATCTCTCCACAGTACTGAATATCCTCCACTGTGCTGCATTACCTGGGATGATTATTACAGGAGAAAATCATTATCGTACAATTCTGGGGTTTCATGGTCTAAAAACGAAGCGCCAGTCCCCAGCGCTAGTCTTTGTACACGACGCGCTTTCAACTAATTCCCTTCCACCAATGTTCCAGGTTAGGTAGTTAGTTTGTTCGCTGTAAGCATAGTTTGTAAGTTAGTTGGTTGATTAGTTAGCTTCTTGGTTTACTAGTAAGTTGGTTAGTTAGTTTGTTAGCCAGTTAGTAAATTAGTTAGGTAGATTGTTAGTAAGTTAGCAAGCGTTGCTTGTTAGAAAGTTAGCTGGCAAGCTAGTGATTTAGTTAGTTAACTAGTTGTTTAATTAGTTAGTTGGTTAGTTAGTTCGTTAGTTAGTTCGTTAGTTAGTTAGTTAGTTAGTTAGTTAGTTAATTAGTTTGTTAGTTGGTTGGTTTTTAAGCATAGCTTGTAAAAAAGTTAGTTAATTAGTTAGTAAGCTAGGTAGAAAGTTATTTAACTAGTTACTTAGTTAGTAAGCATAGTCTATCAGGCAGTTAGTTTGTTAGCAAGTTAGTTAGATATTCATTTAGTTAGTAAGCGATTTTTGTAAGAATGTTACATCCCTCGCCCGTGGACAATTGGACGTTGACATATATCTGAAGAAATTTTTATCAGGAAGATTAGAAAATTAGAAAAACAGAATAAAAAACGTAGCAGCAAAATATATTTTTGTAGATATAAAGTCAAATAAGACGGGACAAATAGGTTTTAATCTTGAAAACTAACATTTAATACTGAAAATTAGCTTAAACTATTAGCTACATTACTACATTAAGTATTATACATAACATAACTGCTTTGGAAAGCCAAATTGACTCTGGATTTCAAATCGACGATTTGAATCAAAGTAAAAATCCATTAATATTAGAAGTACATAGAATTTATCCTTGTTTAGTGTATGTCATACTTTTCGTCCAAATACTTTAGAAAATCATCAAGAGAGTACTGTGGAGGTCTTTCCATCATAGGTCTGCCAATCTTTGCATGACTTGGAATTATTTCACTTTCAAAATCATCCTTGTCAGCTAATTCTGAACTTTCTTGACTTTCCATCTCTTTTATGTCTTCCAGCATCTGCGGAAAATTAAATGTATTTGCCGTTAGCTATGTTCAGTTAATCACAGTCCCTTGGATAAAGTACACCCCCGAATAAGCGCACCCTTCGCCGGCCCCAAACAGTGCCAAGAGGTTGGCAAACATCCCCCCCCCCAACAACTGTTGGCAAACATGTTGGCATAGTATGCTATATGTGTTGTCCAAACAAACAACATGCTTTTAGCGATAAAAGGTTGGCTAAACATTTTCAACATGTTTAATAATGTTGGCAAACATTTTCACCGATTTTAGCAAAATTGGCGTGTTGGTACGGTTTGCCACGTCTCGCCTTGGTCTTTTGGCACAATATTTTTGACTTCGGTCATTACTTCGAAGTCCTTGAAATGAGAAATAGATTTACGAAAGCGGTTTGAGTTGGAAGTCGGGATTTTCGTCTTCATCGTCAATAAAAAGAGCGAGCAATAAATATGCAGCAGCAGCAGCAGCAGTTGCAGCATCCTAATCTCCGGCCATGTTTGCAAATGCAAGTTTTTATAAGCGAGCGGATGGTCCTCATACAAGCGAGATGGGGTAGGATGGAAATTTTTCAAAAATTGAGACGGCAACTAGGTACCCTAGGAGTTCTATTTTCAGTCCTCTGGGTATAGCTGCTGTGGTGTGCCCCCAGGTGAGATAGTGTCAGTGTCAAACTAATGGTCTTCATATCCAAAAAGCCAACAAAGTCGCCAACTCGGTAGTTGGCTTTGGATGGACGTGACTCTTGTGCTTACTGAAATCTTCTTTTGATGTGAGTTGAGTTTATTACATTCCCAGCTGGTCTCAACTTGCAAACAGCCATTCTTCTTCATGTGAATGAATTACACCATACAAAATGAAAAGGTTTTGCTTCTTGTAAAGATTAAGGAGGCTGTTTTCAACAACTCGCAGCCATTTTAATACCATCTGCCATAGCTATTGTTACTCTTCTCTTGTAATAACAGGTCTATTTGTAAGCACATCTGCAGGAGGTAACGCAAATCGAAGAGCAGTCGTTGGAAATTTTGTTAATGATGTTCTTTGAGTGCAATGTTATATTGCATGCGAAGCTGTACTTTGTACTTAGCTTCTTTGCTTGTTCTCGTTTCTACGTGTACGTGTACGCTGGCCTTTTAACGCACTCTAGTGCTTTTTTTATACACATTTCAGAGCTTCAAAATTTACGAAAATGTGTACGCATAAAAATTTGCACATTTTATTTAACATTAATGCTACGGCAAATCTTTTTGCCTCTAGCCCTTACAGTGTTAATTTTACAGCAATGGGGCTTGAAGATTTTGTAAGTATTTGGACGTGAAAATTGCTTGGGGTGAAATTTTACACTCTCATACAATTTTCAAATCCAAATTCCTTATAAATTTTTAAACTTTCAATCGCTAAAAAATCAACAGAACTAGAAGCGTACAAATTTACCTCGACACTAAAATTAAGGTGCTCTATTCGAAATTCAAATATGAAGTCGAAGTTTTTCTATGACGCAATTTTCAATCTTTTTCAAATCGAGGCCCTTATGTGAAAAGCTATATTGCAGAGAAACGTCGTTGGTTAATAAATAAGACAGGCATTCTTCCTAAAGAGTGTAAAGTGTATGCGACTCCGTGAAGTCACTGTCAGTAGTAAGGACTGGTCTGTAACCTGGAAAGTGCGCGTAATTGCCGCCATTTGTTCTTGGCCTCGTTGGAATTTCGCCCCACCAGCGCCGAATCTCTTAAAAATGCCCTAGCCTGTGAGCATATAATTCATCTTTTAATCCGCAGTGGCTTTCAGATAAAGCCGTTTAGCATCATATCTTATTTACGTCGTGGTTCTCTAAGTCAATTAGCTGTGTTACAACATCTCAACTACAGCGCACCAGTGCCAGTGCAACAAAACGCAACATAAATACGAAAGGATTAGAGCACAGCTTACCTGTGAGCTAGTACAGGTGAATGGATACGCCTTACTATTGTGGAAAGTGTGTATAACAAATTTCAAATGTGCATTACAAATATATATATATAGTCCAATGGCGAGAGGAATATAACGTTAGCTATGGCTAAACTAGGAACATGTCGCGCGCGACATTGTATTCGGCGTGTCTCCCAGGGTGGCAAAACCTGCGAGTGACAAGTAAGCAACATGTCCCCCAAGACACGGAGACAATAAATGTTTATGTTGTCTCTAGGAAACTTGCGTGTCTCTCGCTACAAATTTTAATTCAAATCTCTTGCTTCAAATTTTCCGAGGTGGCTAAACTTGGAAACATCGAGGGGACATGTCACTTGTAACAATGTCGCGCGCGACATGTCTTCTACTTTAGCTAGACTCTTAGGGTCGAAAGACAAACTTTTGGCCAATAGAAAATGGACCAAATGAGCTAACGAGCACGTCCTTATTGATTGTCACTTTCTAAATTTCTCCATTATTTTGGTTTTAGAAATCTTAAGGTGAAGACAAAAGATTCCCTTCAGCTGTACAGAGAAAACATACACTGGTCTTTGATGAAGGCGTTGCTGAAACACAACGTTAAGAATGAGCTATTTGAAATTTGCATTCGTTGTATGCACTCCTGTTTAAACTTTTGTTAATGAACAAAAAGGCGGGCTTATAGCCTGTAGGCAAACTAACAGATGTCACGAATTTGAAAATGACGTCAACTAATTTTCCTTTCCATTTTTTCCTCTTTTCGCTTAAAAACGAATTTTTCCAAATCTTTGAAAGACCGTTAGCTGCGCGTTGGGCACTGGCAAACTTTAACTTCAAATGGGTAGAGCACTTTGTTTTTATAGCTTAAACTAAGAAAAGCCAAAACACTTCGAGATATTTCGTTGATATTCAGACGAGGCTTGAAGGGATCCGGGGAAGGGATATTATGAAAAATGCTTAGCTGGCATCGAGTATTCATATATAATAGGCATAAAATAGATATTAACAGAGATAGCCACATTGAGCTGTCAGAAACTTTCAGTCATAAACGAAGTATGTGAATTGCAAGCACTTTCGACATGCAGTTGGTGTTTTGGCTATATACACTTTTTTCAGTAAGAATTTGGTTTGTTAGAAAGTAGTTAGCAGCTTAAACTATGGAGAATCTTAAACACTTTGTTCAGCCTTTTCAAACGATGAAAAACATTAAGCTACTTTATCTTCTTTCAAAAAGCTCTATCACATCTTTATTAAAAGACAAGCACAGTTTTTATACAGTTTAAAAATGAAATGTACTACAGATAGAAAAAATTCACTTTCTTCCCTAAGAGAATTTTCAGTCAGTATGAGTACTTAACTGTAGAAATGGTAAGAAATAGTTATTACTAGAGTCGATCAAGTTTTTTAATAGATTAAAAACGTTGCTCAAAAATGTGATATTTCAGCACTCACATAACGACTTTTACCAGCAAAAAATGCAAATTTAGGCTTTTAACTCAGCTTTTTAGTGGCTTAAACGTTAGTTGTAATTGACAAGGTTTGCAATGGTATTTGAATAAAGCGATTCAAAACAAAAAAAGTTTAAAAAGCAAAATGTCCCCTGGTATCTTGAAATGCATTGGAAATGTTATGAAATTCGTTAAAATCCATAATTGTTATGGTGTTATAAAGTGTTTAAGAGATGCTTACCCTTTTACCGATGCACGTTTGCCAGCCACTGAACGCATTGCAACCCTCCTCGCTCGATTCATCGTTGACGATTGCTCGACCGAATATCACCTGAGAACAAACCAAACATAGGAAGATAGTAACTAAGCCAGATAGACGATTCATAATGCTTGTGTCGCTAATCTAACGTTGTCGCAAGAACACTCTTGATTGTTATGTGCTTCGAAACCGACGAGCAGCGACTCTTATAGCTCTTGTTTAGAAGAGAATAAGCCTTAAGACAAAAGCACAACACCATATGAGGCATTGAGATTTGCCTTAATAGGGGGTGAACATATGAGGTGTTTTTATCTCACAAATCAAATGACGGCAACAGATGGTCAAATGTAATGAGATGAAGCTATTGAAAACATTTATGTTAACAATTTTAAGGCATTGTTTGACGCTGACGCTTTTTCTAATACAACTGATGGTGGATTGTTTAGAAATATAAGAAGTCACGAATAGTGGATCCTGCCTTCTTTCTTCTCAGAGATAAAAAAAACTTCTTATGACTATGACCAAAACGGCAATTACAGTTTTACTACTAACAATCACAAATGGAAAATCATCAGTCATAATTGAGATGAATAAAAATGGACATAAATAGGCTTATGTTTAAAGTCCCTGCCCATAGATAAATTCGGGAGCATCAGAGAGTCAGTCAGTTAGTTAGTGAGTTAGTTATTTAGTTAGTTAGGTAGTTAGTTGGCTAGTTGATTAGTTAGTTAGTTAGTTAGTTAGTTAGTTAGTTAGTTGGTTGATTAGTAATTAGTTAGTTAGTTAGTTAGTTAGCTAGCTAGCTAGTTGAATTATTAGTTAGTTTTAGTAAGTCAGTTATTCAGTAAGTTAGTAATTTAGTAAGTTAGGTAGTTAGTTAGTTAGTTCTGTTAGTTATTTAGTTAGTTAGTTAATAAGTAAATTAGTTAGCTAGTTGGTATTAGGTTAGTTAGTTTATTGCTTATTTAATTTGTCTTTTAGTTGGATATTTAGTTATTGGTTAGTTAGTTAATTAGTTAGTTGATTAGTTAGTTAGTTAATTAATTCATCAGTTAGTTTATAAGCTATTTAGTTAGTTAAGTAGTTAGTAAGTTTGTTAGTTAGTTAGTTAGTTAGTTAGTTAGTTAGTTAGTTTGCTAGTTATTTAGTTTGTTACTTAGTTAGTTAGTTAGTTAGTTAGTTAGTTAGTATGTTAGTTAGATAGTTAGTTAGTTAGTAAGTACTTGAAATTCTAGAAATCAGTAAGGATATATAGTTATGAAATAATGAATGGCAGAGTACCAAGAGAGGAGGCTTGGGTAGCCACAAACTCCACAATTATCATGAGATTAACTCGTGTAGTCTTGTGTAGCTAAAGTAACTATTTAAGTTTTCGAATGCTAGGTACACTTGAAGCAATCTTTTAGATCTCGGAAACGAAAATATTTTTGTCAAAATTAAAAAAAGGTCATGAAAATGAGAAGCTAAAGATCCGAAAAAGTTGATATTGGGAAACTAAAGAAATTAAATTAAAAAAAATTGCATAGCCCAGGCCCGCGAGCCATCATTATGACATTGTGACATCCACACATCACGTGAACAGTTTGATCGGCGCTAATATTAGCTAAATGTCATGTGAGTAGAATATATTCTGGAAGTCAAGTGATCAGAGATAGATAGTTCTTGTGATATACTTCTTATGATTATTCTCTCATTCATTTCTACATCTAAACATTATAATTATGGCATTATATTATATTACATTATATTTCTTATGATTATTCTCTCATTCATTTCTACATCTAAACATTATAGTTATGGCATTATATTATATTACATTATATTTCTTATGATTATTCTCTCATTCATTTCTACATCTAAACATTATAATTATGGCATTATATTATATTACATTATATTTCTTATGATTATTCTCTCATTCATTTCTACATCTAAACATTATAATTATGGCATTATATT
Source organism: Chrysaora quinquecirrha (assembly GCA_014526335.1). NCBI lineage: Eukaryota > Metazoa > Cnidaria > Scyphozoa > Semaeostomeae > Pelagiidae > Chrysaora > Chrysaora quinquecirrha. Next base: position 1,585,032 of record JACTAT010000043.1, on the reverse strand, counting down.
ATATTACATTATATTTCTTATGATTATTCTCTCATTCATCTCTACATCTAAACATTATAATTATGGCATTATATTATATTACATTATATTTCTTATGATTATTCTCTCATTCATTTCTACATCTAAACATTATAATTATGGCATTATATTATATTACATTATATTTCTTATGATTATTCTCTCATTCATTTCTACATCTAAACATTATAATTATGGCATTATATTATATTACATTATATTTCTTATGATTATTCTCTCATTCATCTCTACATCTAAACATTATAATTATGGCATTATATTATATTACATTATATTTCTTATGATTATTCTCTCATTCATTTCTACATCTAAACATTATAGTTATGGCATTATATTATATTACATTATATTTCTTATGATTATTCTCTCATTCATCTCTACATCTAAACATTATAATTATGGCATTCGGTTCATAACCGATGGATCGTAAGTTCGAATTTCGTCGGGATCACGTACCACAATCCCACAGTCAATTAAGCTCTTCATCCCTTCAAGGATGGTAAGTACCTAAGCAACCTATTCGTTCTAGCATTATGGGTGCAAATTTGCAGGCTCAATCAAGATGTGAAACTTTGGGGTGGTTGGTCTCCATTAACAATTCAAAAAGAGCTTGCTTGCTTGCTTCTGATGTTTTCCAAAATCTTTTTTGTCGTATTTACTTTTCAACCATATGTCTAGAAAAACACGGTTGCGACGTAATTACCAGCAAGAATGCAACCATCTGGATCTATGTGTTTTGCTGGTTACAAAAATATAACAAGCTTAGCCTACGCATTCTCTAAACCAAAACGCAAGTTGCGTTTTGGTTTAGAGAATGCGTAGGCTACGCAAGGTGTGTATGTAAGGTTGTAATTGGGCGAGAGGTGCCAAAATGCAAGCAGTTTATAATGCCCAAAAACCCACGCAGTAATTCAGCAATCAGCTTAGCTCTGATGCTCGTGTGATTAGCAAGAGAACCCGGTTCGATTCTCACACACGTCACTGATGAGCTGATATAGGTGCAAAACGCGTCTAGCATTGGAGAAGTGAACGGCTGGTGAAAGAAATAAAATCTAATGATAAAATATAATAATTCGTTATTGGATGACTACATTACAACAAGAAACCTTTGAGCTTCAAAACTTTTAAAAAAATAAAATAAGCGAACAAGATTCATAATATACCCCTAGATGAAACTACTTATATATTTTGTATTGATATGCTTTTGCATGATTTTGATACGCATCGAACAGAAGGACTGTTCTTTCATCAGTTCTCAATTAAAACGTATTTTTGAATTTTAGTTTGCCGCTAGATATAAACACTTCATTTTCAATGGGGAACTCTTTAGCTCATCAAATGGATGGTGTGTCAATGGGTTCAACCCTTGGCCCTTCTTTTGCTGAAATTTTCGTGAATGCTCTTGCTGATTAACGCTATAGCTAATCAAATTGATGGCGTGACAATGGGCTCACCTCTTGGCCTTTCTTTTGCAGATTTGAAACTTTGAAAATTTTCATAAATGCTCTTGAGAATAAACATTTATTTTCCTGTCCAGCTGAATAGAAACGGATTTTCTCTCGTATGTAGATACGTTGGGGATACTTTTTGTTAATTCAAAGAACAATATCATTCATTGACCGAAAGAACAATTTTCATTTACAAGAAAAACCTATATATTCCAGGCTTGGATTTGGGTAGAAATTCAAATTTCAGAAACTACTAGAATTGAAGCGCACAGGCGGTTTGACTTGCTTCAAATCTTCGTTCTCAAATTCTCTGTCGGAAGGTTGAATGCACTGGGGGGCGCAGCGAGCGCGAAGCGCGAGTGCAGCGGAGGAGGGAAGGAACGAAGATTTACGTTTCTGGAAAGGAGCTTTAAACATTCTTTGAGGAAGTTTGAGGTCAAAGAAATAATGATGAATGACTTGTCAAAGACAAAGAAACCTGAACATGTAGAGGAAACATGCAGTATGCGAGGAAAGAAACGAAGCTAAGCATTGATTAAGAAAAAGCGTGCAAAGTAGAATGAATGACTTTTAGGATATCCATATGGTTGAACTATTTTCGTGATTAGTGAGTGACTCAAGGCAGGATACGTAGATACAAGCATTTAGCTAATGGAATCTAGTTTTCATCAAGCCACAATTTATATAAACAGTCTTAACATTGATCGATTATAAGACGGTCCTACATTCGGAGTTTTTTGTTTTGAAGAATCGTTAGAGCAGATGTTCTTATACATTGTACTACGATATCCCGACGATATTGAATTCAAAATAAGATTAAAGACAGGTGACTAGAAAATCATGAAAAACTGCTTCTATAGTTTTGTTTTGCTGTTAAAAATAGGACAGCTTTACAACAGACGGTTGAATGGGTATTGCCTAAAACGCTCTATATTCTCGATATTTTACATAAGGCATTTCATTTTTTCTCACCACTGAGAAGGCAGTCTTGTCAAATATGAGCTTTCTTCTCACTATAAACAAACAGCTAGATGGATATTGAGGGCAGATGGAGCCAATTTTAATTTATATCTGAGATACTAACAGCTGAAACTTTTCGTGTAGGGCGCATTTACATTTTACGAGATCTCGCATAGTTTTGTCTTTTGTAGGTCGCGTTCCTTTGCAATACGAAAATTGAAAAAATGAGAGTATTTTCGATTTCATGTGCAACATCTGCAGACAAAATTCTAGAATTGTAGCTCAACTAGCCTTGGCACAAGTCGATGTTGGGATAAACGTTTTAAAAGTTTCTGTAGCAAAAGAGGCTCGGTTTTTCTAGGAAACGACTTAGGGACATACTACAGTATATAGAAATTTATGCTGAGCTCCTACTTTGTAAGAAAAAAATTTGGGAACATACAAATGTGGACGATGTAAATCTTTTAAGTTGATAGAGTTGTTTGTTCCGTAGATGAAAAAAACCTTTTTCCTTGCAATAAAGTTACTTTATCCCAGCAAATGTTACTCCGTAAGCTGTTTGCTCCTAAATATTCTTGCTGTTTCTCACGTGGGCATTTCTGAACCCTTTCAGAACTTTTTCAACCTGGGTAAACACGCTAGCGAATCTATAATCACTACTGTGGTGGATAATCACTACTGTGGTGGTACTATTTGCGTACTGTGGTGGTAGTTTCTGCGTACTGTGGTGGATAATCACTACTTGTGGTGGTTTACTATGCTTGCGGTGGTGGCAGTTTTGGCGTACTGTGGTGGATTTTGTGGTTTTTTCTTGCTTGATCTATAGAGTTTTGCTATGATTTCGTATTCACCACATAAAGCATTATAACCCACCACAAGTAGTGATTATCCACCACAGTACGCAAAAACTACCACCACAGTACGCAAATAATACCACCACAGTAGTGATTATCCACCACAGTACTCAAAAACTGCCACCACCGCAAGCATAGTAAACCACCACAAGTAGTGATTATCCACCACAGTAAGCCAAAACTGCCACCACCGCAAGCATAGTAAACCACCACAAGTAGTGATTATCCACCACAGTAAGCCAAAACTGCCACCACCGCAAGCATAGTAAACCACCACAAGTAGTGATTATCCACCACAGTACGCAGAAACTACCACCACAGTACGCAAATAGTACTACCACAGTAGTGATTATCCACCACAGTAGTGATTATAGATTCGCTAGCGTGGTAAAGGGGCTAGTGAAAGCTCCCTTTAGTTATCTCAGTTACTGCTACGAATAGGAGGCCAAACCTGGGTACTTGTTTGTTTATTGTCGTTTAATCTGATCTCACGACTCATGCTAGTCTTTTTTCGGTGTGATGACATCATAGCTATGAAAGTACAAGAATTCAAGCATAATATGGAAAAGATATCATGAAACATAACATTTGTTGCATTGAGCTGTTAAGTCACTTGCAACGCCCAAAAATATGAACAAAGTATATGTAATCTGTAGAACGCGCTTTGATATTTGCAGAAATCTTAAAAGCCATCCTGTGAGCGAAAATGAGAGTTCAGAGGTGCACAAAGTTTTTAAGATTTTTTTACACCATTCTGCAGCTACGTAGCATCAGCATCATGTGGGAACTTACCACCCGGTCATTTCGGAAGCTGTCCGAATGCGACTTTATCTGAGTTACAGAGATTTCCGTTGACCCAATCAATATGATAAGATTTGAAAAAATAAGATTTATAATTTGATTGGTGCAAACATTTTGGAAATTGTGGCCGGATTTTCATTGGTTTGATTAATGAGATCCAGCTCGAGGAGCAGACCTGAGTGCTGTAAAAACGATGGTGTTGTTGTTGTTAAAAAATTGTGGCTTTAATTAATAAGTAGAATGAAATCGAAGGGCATGTTCTTCTAAACCAATTTTTTCGGTAGCCTTCTTTTTTCGGAATGTGTGATTTTCAAGCTGATTCTTCTGAAAACAGTAGGATTTGAAGGTCTCCAAAACCTTCTGCCATTAAAAGCGGAAGGCTTCCGAGACTTTCGAGAGATTTTTGTTTTGAAATTCGAAAGGGACTGCCATTTTACCAGTTGCCAGGAGACACTCCACGAAAGGGTCTGGGGACGGCGTAAGCAAGAATTTTGGTGCGAAAATTTTCGGATTTCCCGAAGTCCTGTTTTTTGAAAATCGTGAATTCTGTTTTTGGAAGCTCTCTTTTTCAAAATTCAGAAGGTTTTGGAGGTTCAGAAAAACACTCCCTAAGTAACCAAATGTTTGAACAACGCTAGGAACTGCAAAAACCTGAAATGAACGAGTTTTGCTTTTTTTGTTTGTTCAGAGCGAAAACAAGTCAGCAAGGAATTATGCTTTTGCCAAGGAGATTATACGTTGGAAAAAAATCCTAGAAACTGGCGGAAAGAATATAATCTTTTTATTAGATGCTCAAATTTAGAGGCCGCAATTTCATCAGTTTGTTCGGAAAGATGTTTTCTAATTAACAACTATTTTATTTACAGCATTTTGCAGTTGAGTCATGAAATATTGATGACAATAAATTAGATGAGATCTTCAGACCACTATAAATCAGTGGCAAAATTCATTATTTGGTCTTTTCTTTGAACAACGTCTCAATAACAAGTTGAAGTTTTACCTCTCTAATAAGAAAAATGCAGAGGGGCAAGAATCAAACTGAACACAAGAAGAAAGAAGGCAAGAATGTCTTGTTTTTTTCTGTAAGT